>FJOG01000015.1:298435-536557 GCA_900073065.1 Phialocephala subalpina | reverse complement strand
TACGTCGGAATTCTGCATTTCCTCTTCGTTACGACACCCGAACGTCATTCATACTCTCGACCTTTTACAAGACTCAAAAGGGGACTACTGTGAAGTCATGGAATTCTGTGCTGGTGGTGATCTGTACACCTTGGTCCTTGCGGCAGGCAAGCTCGAAGTCGCCGAAGCAGACTGTTACTTCAAACAGATGATGCGGGGTGTGGAATACATGCACGAGATGGGAGTTGCACACCGAGATTTGAAGCCCGAGAATCTGCTCCTCACGACCCGTGGTTCACTCAAAATCACCGACTTTGGTAATGGCGAGTGTTTCCGTATGGCTTGGGAGCAGGATGCGCACATGGTCACTGGTCTCTGCGGTTCAGCTCCTTACATCGCACCTGAAGAGTACATCGACAAGGAATTCGACGCTCGAGCTGTTGATGTCTGGGCTACTGGTGTCATCTACATGGCCATGCGAACCGGGCGTCATCTCTGGCGTGTGGCCAAGAAAGAGGAAGATGAGTTCTACGAGCGATATCTTGAAGGCCGACGAGACGAGGAAGGATATGCTCCTATCGAGTCTCTCCATCGGGTAAGCTACTTCCTTTCAGAGATTCAAACCACAGCTAACAAAATTCTCAGGCTCGCTGTCGCAACGTGATCTACAGTATCCTCGATCCCAATCCTAGTCGCCGTATCACCGCCTCCCAAGTCCTCAAGTCAGAATGGGGCAGAGAAATAAAACTCTGCAAAGCCGGCGAGGAAGGTCTCTGACAATAGTCGATCGAGCGCGGATTTATGGCTACGAACAGTTTCTCAACGCAAGATCAACAGAAACCAGTCTATCGGGGCCAAACGAGTTCCACGCTTGAGGTTGAGTCGGATGGAGGAACAGCGAACGAGCACTTTTCAACAACAGGACAAAATACAGAAAGAAATTCAGCATTGACGGGCGGATGGGCACGGATCTTTACAGCACAGGTGTTTCTGGCGTTCTTTTCTCTGCTTGTATGTTGCTTTTTTCAAATCGGTGTTGAGGCGCGAAATGGGAAACTGGAATCAAATGAAAGGGGAAGTCAAACTCAGTACCCTCAGGCGGGCAAGGCACGGTCGCTTTGGTTCTTTGAAACTTCTACTTCTACTTCTTTCGTTAGCGTTAGCGCTTAGCATCTACGTTTGCGAGCTTTTATGAAGTCCGTTTCTCTCTCTCTCTCGAGATGCAGCAGTGCTTTTCTTTTGTTTTTGTTGCTGAGAGATGAGATGGGCGGATGGATGTTCTCCTGGACGTGGACAGGGTGGCTATGTTGTGCTTTGGTGGGCGGCAGACCTTGGAGTATGGGAAAGCAGAGGGTAATTGGCAAGGCGGAACTATGTTTAAAGTATTGTAGATAGATAGGGTGGCATGCCTTGCAGAGATGGGCAGACTGACTGCGAGCACCAGATGGATAGGGATAGCAACAGACAGATAGAACTAGGAGGAGAGGAAGAATCGAGGATTTTTCAAAACACCTTTTTGTCCTTCCATTGTGCACCTTCCAGTATGTCTACTTTTCCTCCTCTGCAGATTCATGGTTCTTCCAAGTGGAGCTCCATCACACGATCATGTACCACGATCCCCAAGTCATCGAAAGTACTGGATGGGAGAATCAAGGTGGATGTGATTTGTCATCTCTCTCGGAAGGAATAGGAGGTCACAATTAGATGACAGTACATAAATACGATGAACCCGAAACGAAACAAATGAGCGGGTACTTTCCACTCAGTATTTGCTTGGCTCTGCATTGTCCAGCTCGACAGGGGAGATGAAGGAAAGGGCCGATTTTCATGCGGTGAGGATGGGGAAGGTGGGGTGCTTTTCAATGTATGCGGGGCATGGCGGGGTAAGCCGGTGGAGGACATCGGGAACGAGAAAGGGCTGAAGGTTGCTGCCGATTTTAAAATGCGTCCCTGTGATTTGTCCTCTTTACATCCTTTTTGCTCTCATATCTTTCTTGACTTCTTGAGCTCAGCGGGAATAGCAAATGGATTACAAATCATAGGATTCAACTCACCTCATTTCATTGTTCTTTCTTGTTCTCAGCTGACGAACAACCGAAACTCACGGCTTTCAGAATCATCCAATTCATTGTAGAACAATGAGCGAGCTTGAGTTGTCTTGCACAAGAGGTTGAAATGTGGAGAGTACTTTTAGTTAAACTTGATACACAGAGACCAGAAACGGGTGAGTCTAGCGAGTATCTGCCAGCTTAGCGATGCACGCACGCCTTTGGTCCAAATCGATTTTTCAAGCGAGTTCACCTGCTTGCCTCAACTCACCTCACCTCATCCTTCATTCATATAAGTCTTCAGGCATTTTTGCCTCCTTCGCAACACGGAAAGCCCTCTGCCATCTTTGGCCCGAGCTCGAGCCTTGCCCTTCTTTAGATTATGGGCTTCATGCAAACCAGTCTGCCTTAGGAATTGGTCGGGTGCGGCACAACTGCATGACAAGCACGGAAGCACTTTTATCCAGAACCCAACCTCCAGGCGTCAGTCGAAGATGAAAACAACAGTGCTTAAGTGAACAGAACCTGTGCTCTATTTCTACTGGTATGATCATCACGTTTTCGTCTTTTTGTGCACGCCAAGTTCGTTGTCTCCGGTATCTGGATTAGAGTTTCTTCACCATGAAGTTGTCACTCCCAGTCATTCATGCTCTCCAAACTTCGAGGTTCGGTACTAGTATTGTGCCAAACCCTGCTTCGCAGTCACCACTTTTACCTAATCTGGACGGCGGTCCGAAATACTCTGAACAGATTCAACCTATTCCAATCTTCGAGGCCAGTGAAAAAGCCGTATCGTATGGTGTCCCAGCTGAAGAGGTGCAACAGGACACTCTAAATTGGTGCCTCACTGTGAGGATCACGGTTGGCGCTCCTCCTCAAATTTTCAACGCAATCATAGACATCAATAGTACCGATCTCATCATCCCGTCCATCAACAGGCCTCGCCGTAATAAGCCGCCACCTCTCCATTCTTACAACTCCTCCGCATCTCTCACTTACATCCCAAATGGTACAAACGTCACGTCGAACCCTTTCCAGATCAAAACTTCCGGATCTCTTTCACAAGATGTCTTCGAAATTTCGGAAATTGTGGTCAAGAATCTTTTATTTGAGGAAGCAACTTTCATCGATACAGAAGATTGCTGGATCTGTGACCGTATTCACGATACATTTCTCCCACTCGGTCCTTACAACGCCACTGGATCAAGGAATTTCATGTCTCCTGTCGCAGCACTTATTCAGCAACGTATTCTGGACGAGAACATCTTCTCGCTCCGCCTGTCTCGAAGCCATAGGGATGGACCTGGCCAGCTTGTGATCGGTGGTCGAGTCGAGGACTCCTTCTTCGACGGAAATCCGGACGAGTATGTTGAGATCCCTACTACAGACCTTACCATCGATCATGCGGATACCGAAACGTGGAAGACGCTCGTGCAGTCTTTGACTCTCGGCGATGGATCTTCAATTCACCATGAATTCGATCAGCCTACTCTCGCTATCTTCCAGACCACGCTTCCATTCATTGGGCTTCCTCTAAGTCTATCTAATCACCTTAATGCTTTGATAGAATCTGAGCACTGGGGTTCCTTCTCTTTCGTCGATTGCGCCAAACGACCTACTTTGCCGAATGTTACAATTGTTCTTGCCGGGAGGTCATTTATTCTGACTCCGTATGATTATACAATAGAGCAGGACGAAAGTGGAAGGATTTCTTGCATGAGTGCTTTCTTCCCTACGACTTTGGATGGAACAGGCGTTATTGAGTTGGGAAGTGCTTTTATCAAGCCTTGGATTACGGTCTGGGATTGGGAGAGAAGGAATATCAAATGTGAGACGTACATTTCTGCAAAGTCTGAAATTTCATAGACTGACAGCGGAATAGTTGCTCGGGCCAGACATATTGATTGAGTTTACGGCGGTTGAAGCTGAACTTCATTCTATTCATCGTTGAGGACCTTCGAAGAAGCTCCTGCTAGAAGGAAAAAAAATTTTTTCTGGACATCATTTGAAGTCGTTCGATGAAAGCCTGGCCGAAGAAATATTTCGTCCTGAGTGCTCCCTGTTAAGGAAGTTTCGACTGTCATGTTCGATGAAAGCATTCACTTATTTCATCCAGCTCCCACATCTCTTCACTTCACGCGGCTCCTTTTCAAACCATTGTTCAGGCTCTTGCTGTCGAAGATCGATGGCCTTGCTTGATAGGGGCGAGGATACGCTGGACTTGATGTCTGCAATCTTAACCTTAACACTCGAATCTTGGACGAGAACGGAAACGCCTTGTGGGAATGGAGCCTTGTCAACACCTTGTAGGCCAACCTGGAGGTCAGCACCAGCAGTCGACTTGAAATCAACGGCGGTCTTGATGGCCTCATTCAGCATTTCTTGGGTGGTTCGACCTTCCGAAGAGACTGATTGAGCTGGAGAGTTGAAAGTACAAGACGCATGGGTTATGGGAGGGTATGCGTTCAAGCATTCATTTGCTCATCAACCTCGCGACACCTATTGGCCTTCTAATCCAAAGGATCTCAAGAAGAAAAGCAACGTGGAGGACTCTTCTCGGCCAGCAATGGGCACATATCCTACCTGTTGTCCATTGGCGAGATCCCTGAAATTACTGAATATCCTATCAATGCGGGTTCAATTCCCTTCATCGCCGTACTTTTCAAAAAGCAGTTATGGTTCCGAGACCGGAGAGGAGAGGATCATTAGCACGACCTTGTATCCAACAAATTGAAGGAGCAATGAACAGTGTCAACTCGAGCGGCATCAGTCTCCATTTCATCTATTGGCTGTGTCGTACTCGAATATTCATTTCAGTCTAGCGCAACCACTGGGCACACTTTGGTAGCAATATCTGAGAGAGTGCATAGACTCTATCAATGTTGATGAGATGAGCTCAAGCGAGCGAGACAGATACGAAATGAGTCAAACCCCTCACTCCGAATGTCATCCTTGTCTTCGCTCGCCGTGGAGTTTTCTAAGTTTTTCAATTTCTTAGAGATCTCCTTTCGTGATGAGTGGTAATATTTTGCATTGACAGAGCTGAATTGACTCGCTGCCTCGGTTTTTTTTTTGGCCGCGACGAGAGACTGAGACTTTGACAAATGCGGTGATTTTGTTTTGTTGGCAATAAGAAAGTAAGGGCAAGGTGAGTGGATGTATTCTCGCTAAGGGAGATGTTTCGAGGTTCTCTTACACCTTTTGCTTCACGCAATGCACATATGGAGGCAACGGAACGAGGACGGATTGTAAACTCTCGCTACTTCCTTGACGAATTGCCTGTTAACTGCTCGGGCCAGGCGCTTATTCCATCCTCGGAAACACAACTTGATCTAAACCACCGAGCTAGTGGCGCGCTATTGTGACTTCGTGACAGAGTTTTACTTATTTAAATTTATACGGGGTTTTGGAGAATCGGTGTCTCTCGGGGATAGCTTCATTTTTTTGATAGCGTTGGTTCGATCTACCGGGATATCCGCGGGACTGAGTCAATGTTTTGATCCGAGCTTCATGTTTATCTCATTACGGGAAGTTTGCATCTGCATTCTATACACCAAATTCCAGCAACCAACTCTCCACACTCCCTCCCCGTAGTGTTGGTGTCGGTGTTTGTGTCACGAAGTGGTGAGGATCCTTCTTGGACTGGGTTGCAGGAAACGTGGAGATGGTCACATCTGTCTCCCTTTGGTCTGTTACTTAAGTAACTGCGCCACATTTGGTACTTCCGCTCTTTTCGTAGTCGCGATAAGGCGTCCGCTCTGCATTTTGATGTGACTGTCTTGGGTGGTGTTGAATTTCTATAGCGTGCGAGTACTTCTCGAGGAAAGTCCTCTAATTTGTGAGCCAGCAGCTTCAGTTCTGCGATGGGACACGGTCCTCGAAGATTGGGCCAACATCTTGATGGTCGGTGTACAAGGTATGCCCAAGGTCAAGTCTAGTATTGCACCCAGTAGACAACTCCTAGACTAAGGCGATTTAATGGTTCACTTATCGCAGGTGTGAATCGAGCAGGCGAAGCATTGTTCGACAAGAGCTGGGACTTCTAGGTAACATGCTTCCTGCCTCATCACACGTCCTCGTCTCTCCTTCCAAAGACTTCCATGATCGCCAACTGACTTGGATAAAGATGAAGGCTGCTACTAATCATAAGAGATCAGATGAAAGCATCTCAGGTCCTACCTCAGGTCTCGCATTCCAAAATGTCCACAGATAACAAACAAAACGTGGTCGTTATCTAAGGAGAATGTTCTGAGGGTTCATGTTGAATACTTCCCAAAGTTCCTGACGCCCGAGCTTTCGGAATCTTCGGATTCGGAAGAGATGGCAGTAACTGACTTGAACCAGACAAAGCACGCCTAGAACATGAATATCTCCACTCCAATCGTGAAGCACATTCTCGGCGCCCTTTCCCATGTGCAATCCATAAACCAGCAGCCGTCCCATGAGGATAATCCCTGGTTGGAAACAACAACGCTCCAGGTCGATCGCCGCCATTAGGTAAACAGTGAAAGAAGGGCAGAAGCGCGAGGTAAGGTTATGAGGACAGATGGGGTTGGGGTCAAGTCCCTATCCATCATATTGCGGGGTAAGAACTCAATTCAAAACTCTCAAAACGAGACGAAACAAACACAAGGAAGTCTACGGCCGACGTCAAACTTTGTAAGTCCCGAGTTCTTGTTTCCTAACTTTCTTTCTTCTTTCTTCTTGTTTTGCCCGGCTTGGCTCGACTTGGGCTCTAGTGCTTGTATGATACAAGGGGCGAGTACGAATGCTTATCTGCCCGAACTCGATGGACACTTTTCACATGAGAAACTCGACCATAGGGGTGAGGGGAAGCAAGCCATAACACGTGGAAACCGGAACTCGCACATTGAATTGTATGTGCTTTCTTTTCTTCCGGTTACTCTTTCCCTAACTCCATTCGCAGAGGAGATCTGGAGGGGCCATCATTCCTTCTTTCATCTTCTCAACTTTGCTTTTGCGACGGAGTTAAGGTCCTCGAGTCCAACTTCTCGCTCGAGGCTCGAGGCTCATTGGAAAATGTCGAGTTGGGCTTGAGACATGGCGAAACTGAGACAGTGCCAGGTCATGATCTTGGTCTTAGACATGCCGACACGGAACATTGAGAGGGAAATCCGAGATATGGAGGAGTTGTGCATGAGATGAAAAATTAACTGTGAATGTTGAACATGCCCCTAGACTTTGATAGCGTGCTAATGTCCTGGTTTCCGACTACGTTTCCGAGGTAGAATTTTGTCCATGCTCACTCAGGACATTCTGACCATTTGGTACAACCATAGGAAAAGCAGACATTTGGAGATCTTGAAAAGAATATGTTTGGAAATTGAATCAATTCCTAAAGACCAAACTCAAAAAATGTCACATCACACCCCAATCCCATGACTAGAGTACAGCATCGAGATGAACACCAACACTCCATACAACGCCCTCCATAGATATCATCACACCCACATTCACATCCACAGAGTCCCAGATCCCAAAATGCACATCGAGCCGGCCGAATCTTG
This sequence comes from Phialocephala subalpina, assembly GCA_900073065.1. Taxonomy (NCBI): domain Eukaryota; kingdom Fungi; phylum Ascomycota; class Leotiomycetes; order Helotiales; family Mollisiaceae; genus Phialocephala; species Phialocephala subalpina. The sequence goes on along the minus strand of FJOG01000015.1, from coordinate 529,002 downwards.
TAATCCAGCAACAGGCTCGAAACAGAGATTATAAATCTAGTTTCTTTTCTGTGCTTTCATCCCGTCTTCCCGTCTCATGATGCAGTCGTCCCACCCCTGCCTGTTCCCTTTCCAGCAGATATGAATCCCCAATCCTCGTTCCAGAATCCCTTGTCCTATTTCCCACCTCCTTCCCCGGTTTATTAACGCCAGTCCAGAACCAGCAGACGCACAGTATAGTTGTGATATTGAGTGTTGAGATAACAACGAATAAGAAACGTAACCTTGGTATCGACATATATAAAGTTCCGAGCCCGGAGTGGAATAAACGGATAAATGGTATACTAGCTCGAATCGAAGACGTGTCCAGAAGATGGTGATTAAGAGTGGAACAGATCCCAGGCTTCTGCGCATAAGCTCATGAATCTATCCTTTTTGCGTTGCTGGCTCTGGGGACTGTCTCGTCCTTCACCGAATGGTCCTCGCCTGGATGACGACGGCCCGGTGCCGAGTGGTGGACTACCACCCTCTTCATATTCCGCTCGAGTTCTTCTCCTGCCTCCTCCACTTCGGCTCGTTTCGCCGTGTCTCATGGCATTTCCAGTGAGAGGTGACGGCGGCGTGGGTGGTTGGTGACCGCCGTAGTGTACCAACTTGGGAAGCAGTTCAGGTCGACCGCCTGCTAATTCTACCTGAGCGTCCTCTGCGGATCGGTACTCGCGTGGCCGGGCAGATTGTGGTTGGTGATTATTATGTCCTGGTGACGGAAATGTCGGCCTGGAGTTGGAGTGAGAGGAATTAGAGGCAGAGCCAGAGTTGTTCTGGAAAAATGTTGCGCGGCTATTATTACCCTCTCGGTGGGCACCAAGTCCCTCAGCAGCGAAGACATCTGTGATGGGGGGAAGTCGGTTGCTCGTTTGCGTTGCAGGGACGTGGTGAATGTGCGAAGTATTGGAGAGGTTGGAAGTCTGGTTGGCAATGTGCCGGGTGAGAGGATGTGGTTGATGTCGGCCTGTAAATGAGTGACCAAGAGGTGCAGATTGGATTACTCTCTCGTTGGCAAATTGCTCGTGGGATGGTGCCACGATACTAAGTCCAGGAGGTGCTTTTCTCTTGGTCGTACCAGGTGTCTTGGCTCCAAAACCAGCTCCTAATTCCCGCTCCTTTGCACTTTCCATGGGTGCATCTCCGGGCTTGGCTGTTTGTTGTAACCGTGACTCGATGATATGTCTTTGCTGCTCTCGAACTGATATGCTTCGCTGCAGCTGTTCCCTCATCGTAGGGTCTTGGGTTACAAAGCCCGGCGATAGACACGCCAATCCGACGTCCTGAATTCCAAGCCCACCACTTTCACCTCCTCTCGATGTCAATTGACCTGCAGATGGTCTCGCTGTACCGGGGTTGACGCTCGATGTGTTCTTGGAAAGATCAAGCTTTCGTGGCCGATGTCGAGAGGTTGGCAAATCTGGCGAGGAGGGAGGTTCCTTTTTCACGATTATTTTTGGCGGACCGCCGTTTCGAGACCTGCAGAAATTGCGATGTCAGTGTCCAGAACTACCGAGTGTAGACAATAATCTTCATGGATTAACATACAAATTTGGTGAGCTTTTCGCTGCTGGAGTTGCCTTTGGACTTCCGCTTCCCGTGCGTTGTGCAGGTTGGTTCGGGGTCGCCGAGGCAGATGTGCGTTGCGCTGGGGGAGAATTCGAAGGCTTCGAGGGCGCGATATCGACGTACGACGACCTGTCGTGAGGGGCAGGCGACGGAGCCATTGCGATGGCGGTACTCATGGTGTATATTATTGCGCGAAAGCTGGGAATTTCAAGCTCGTCGGCTACAGATATAAGTTCGCGCCTTCCTCCAGTGGCTCAATCGGTTGTACCCTTGCCTATTCCGCAGAAATATCGGCTTCGTGCGTCCTGTGTATTCCTTCTTCCTGTTAACGAGAGACTTTGTGCCACCAAACCAGAATAAACTGCTGCTGGCGGGTCGATTATTGTTGCTTGTTGCTGGTCCGAGAAACGAGTTGAGGTTCGAGGTCGGGCAAGTGATTAGTGCGCGGTCAACGGTGGCTCTCGCGCTCTCTATTGTAGAGTACCCGTGCTTCACAACGACAAACGACCGTGAGTGTGACAGAACAGAACAGAACAGAGAGAGAATTCTCGCAGGAGGAGAGAGGGGTGAAGAGCTCGTAATAGAGTCGCAGCAGGTTTTGGAATGGTGGCGGTGAGGTTTTATTTCGAAGTGTTTAGCTGTTTCACCTCTCTACCCTTTAGGGATTAATATCGAGGAGGGGATGGTGGATGGTCAAGGACTGGGGGGCAATCGCTCGTGCACGAGCCCTGGCAAAACCCCCAGTGTCGCGGGAAATCGCACTATTCTTTGGGTGCTGCACCACAGCCAATCACTCTGCCCGAGTCGACGCTTCGGAACGATACCAACAATCAGCTGGTCAGAGTAGTAATGGTGAGAACCACCAAGATCTGATATCGATGCGAGGTGTGTTGTTCAGATCTGGCTGTAGTTCTGTACGGTACGGTTGTTTGCGCCACCCCAGGATGAGTAAGGAATTGAGACCGGTACTTCGCGAGTTCGTACCTCTGCTGCAGCAGACCGCAATGCTGGCGGGGCAGATTCAAGCCTGCGGCGACGAAACGGTGCGAGTTAGGATCAAGGGATCGATTCGTATGGATGATTGTGCATGTGCATCTGATGTATTTTGGTGGTCAAAGCCCCGATGTTTGACATTGTTTCCTCTAGAGATTAATAAGAGCAGGCCATATATAAAGTGGCCCCTTCAGGGTCTTCTCCGTTCTCCCAGCCTCAAAAGAGGATCCGGAGCATAGCCAAAGAGGGGCAGCAACGAGTAAATGTTTCCTACTGAAAACAACCACCAACCTTTTCCCAAGCTGACCCATATGAGTCTGTCTACCTGGAGGAAACGATTGGAGCATGTTGAGCATTTTGGCTTCTTCTTGGCTTCGCTGGTCCGGCACAATAACGTTCTAGAGTATCTGCGACTCTCTTAACTGGTTCGCCGTCCTCGTTCTGACCTCCGCCGCAGTTGCAGCTGTCAATCAATCGAGGCTGGCCTGGTTGGGGGCCCAATGAGAAGCACAGGGTGAGACAACCAAAAAAGTCCATTTCCACGCTGTTGGGTTTTGTTGCAGCGGGCTCACAAGGCCAAGTCGAGTCCTGGATCTGCAGGATCTCAAAAATCAATAGTTTCCATCCATGGATCCTGCATCAGATGCCTCTCATAAGACGGATAATATAGAGGACCCCCTCGGCAAACGTTTCAATGAGCCGTCGATTTAATTTATATCACACGGAAGTATGCAATCATACCTGAAATGCGTCAACTCTATTGGCGGACTGAACGGTTTTGTTTCTCAGCCAGAAAATATCTGGCGATTCTTGCGATGGGACTTGAACTTGCGATGATATTCGCCCGGTGCCCAGTCTAGTAAACGTTCGGCGCGGCCCTCAAGCCCCCTTACCAGTTGTTCGTAGGCGACTCGAGCGGTGGCGAGTTCTCCTGAAGAGAAAATAGGGGCTTGAAGCTGATGCCCTAACAAAATCCCAAACCTTACCGACCTCTGAATTGTCATTTTTCATCAGCTCGGAAGACAAAGCTTCGTGATGCAAAAATCTGACATGAATCTTCGAAATCCACCCTGTGGCCAGTGACAAGCGCAGCCCCTCCAAGCATCAACACCAAGCAATGGCATGCCAGACACAAACCCTGACGGGACGGGGATTCACACGCCTGCGACAGGGTAGCGTTTCCACTCAACACGCCTACCCAACCAGTTTCTTCAGTGCGCGTTGGCGATGAAACGCGGCTCAGCCTTCTGCCCTTCTCCCTCCAATAATCAAACCCACTTTTTGCTTCACGCGTTCGAAGTCCCCGAACGAGAAAAGAGTCACGATGACTATTTTCACTTCCGAAAGTTTCGCTCTGATCACTGCCTCCGTTTGGCTGTCTCAAACCCAAACTCACAGGACCACTCGTGAAATTATCCTCGTATGGAGTCTGTACCATCATGACGATTTTCTCTGCGCCACCGTCTACGAATCTCAATATCGGAAGACCCATCGCCATATTGCGACTCTTTTCAGACGAGCAAGAGAAATTGCGACAGGCACAGACAATGCAAACAATGATGTAACATTGTGCTATTCTCCTTTGATCCAGGTCTTGAGGCACCGCAGCCGTTGTTGGTGTCCTAAGGTGTTGCCGCGCGGTAGGAAATATTGAATTGTATCGAAGATGACTGCTTTGGGAAGCTGTGAGAGAAAGCATATTTCACAGAAATGACGTTCCGTTATGCCTCCCCTATCGATAAGCAATACACTCGCTCGGATCTTGGCGTACTCGACGAATGAACGGTTGGAGATGCTTCGATTGCCGCCGTTGGCACACACCATTGATGCTCAAGGCTGAGAGCGGCAGAGAAGGCGTTGGAGGCGTGTGGTATTTGGCCAGTATCTGCGCATACCAACAAATCATCATATTTGCTTCTTCTGAAATGTCCGGTGGGATGTGGGGAAATATCGACAGGTGAAGATCGCGTCGCCATCTCGAAGTTCGCGAAGGTTTGTGGCGGCCTTAAAGTTGAGGCGTAAACACTTAGCGCCTGATAGGTTTCTCGATAACAAAATTTATCGCAATCAGCCTTAGTTGCGTCCAATCGAAATAGAGCTTCTTCATCACTGTACTGGAATCCAACAAGACGGAGGCAGACGAAATGGCTCCAGAAGCAGAGGATGTGTCCATGAGCGAAGCGCCAATGGAAGAGATCACCATCCAGGAGCAACGAATTCGAATTGTAAGCTTCGATGAGTGTGCCAGTCCGGAGCTGTGGCTAATCGAACATAGCTTCCGGGTTCTTCGGAGACTGCGGCGTCTTTCGAGTTCAAGAATGAAGATCATACGCTGGGAAATGCCTTGCGGTATATCATCATGAAGAAGTATGTGAAGACCTCCACCTGCCAGCTTGTTGTGCCTTGTATAGTTCATATGAAATGATCTAAAAAAAAATCAGCTAACGAGTTGGGCTTGCTACAGTCCCGATGTCGAATTCTGCGGTTACTCGATTCCTCATCCTTCCGAAGCAGTCATGAACATCCGAATCCAGACATACGGTTAGTAACGTGTGGTATATATAACTAGAATGGCAGCTGATGGAATCACAGACAATACAACTGCAGTCCAAGCACTAGAAAAGGGATTCGATGACTTGATAGACTTGTGTGATATCGTGGATGAGAAATTCAGGGACGCAAAACAAGAATTTGCGAATAGGATGGAAGCATAATTGGAAGGATGTAGGAAAAGAAAAGCACTGCACTGCATGGCGTATTGGCATGGAAAACTTCGGCGTTCAACTAGGTCGATTGGGATATGTACAAAGCTATGAGAGACGAGAATGAACGCTCAGTTGCGGCCCTGATTAGAGGTTAGCTTCTGCAAGAATTCGGAGAATGACAGAACATACCTCCAAGAAACCACTCATGAAGTTTTGCGGTCGTCGTGCGTTTGGGTCTTCGTCTGCTCGGAAGTACTTGAGGATGTGTGGTAGTTGCTTCCAGTAGTTCAGCGTTTCCTGTAGACAGTGGTGTTAGTATAATGTACCCAGACACCTTCTTCATGCCATTTCCCCTCTCCAATTCCTTTCCCTAGTCTCGATGTCCTCCAACAGTTGCCCATTCCTTCCTGTATCCAGGAATCCTGCATCGCCAAGTCCTCATTCCACCAACTTAAAAGGTCAACGAACCTGATACTCCGCATGGCTCTGGAACAATAGCATATCCACAACCCCAATCTGATTCACATATCTATGCCTCTCGAACTCCTGCCGCATCTTCGTTCTCAGTTGTGCAACCGGGATGTTGAGCGAATACATCGTTTGGATTTCCGGTGCCTTCATATTGTCAGCTCATCGTCCCTCAATGCCACCAGCCCGGCCTCCCAAGCTCCTCCCAAGCTCGGCCTTTTTCCACAATATCGCAGGACAAGAAGAGGATGCAGGTAGACCTACAGATCTGATCCATTCCCGATAGCTCTTCAACACCCTCCTGTTTGCATCGGCCCAATTGACCGCTATACCCAATTGTTAGCTTCTCTCCACCTTTGAAGGTCTCGATTAGAGAACAGAACATACACTGACGCGTTCGCTGCGCGAGATAGGTAGGATTAATTACCATCGTATCGTTTTGATGCTGCTGTCTGCCCAGCTGTCGTCGTTCCAAGAGCTCGGATGAGGTTGGCTCGAGATGATCACGTGGAAATCTTAATTTGACGAGGCTGAAATTTTGAAGACTCGCCTTGAATTTCAACTTGAACCCCGCCACGACCGCAACACACATTCAGTCTACACGAACAAACGTCATCTTCTCTTCACGAAGCCACCGAAGACGAGCGGAACATATCACAACCAGAGAAAGTGGCAAGACACCATCAAAATGCCAGCTATTCGCCACGCCTCGAAGCGCAAAGCTCCTCCAGCCGGGTTCAGCGACATCGAAGACGACCTCCTAATCTTCTCAAACAAGATGAAAGATGCGGAGAACGCCCCCACAACCAATGTACCCCGCCACCAAGTCCACTGGCCCATCTTCCAGATCTCCCATCAGAGAAGTAGATACGTTTACGAGCTCTATTACGAGAAGGAGGCTATATCGAAGGAGCTGTATGAATGGTTGCTCAAGAATAATTATGCGGACAAGATGCTGATTGCGAAGTGGAAGAAGACGGGGTATGAGAAGGTATGTATTTTGTCTGTGTATTTTTGAAGAGCAAGATGCTAACCAATTGTAGTTATGCTGCCTACGATGCGTGCAAACGAAAGAGACGAACTTCAACTCAACATGCATTTGCCGAGTACCGAAGGCACAGATGAAGGAAGACCAGGCTATTGAGTGCGTGAGCTGTGGGTGCAGAGGATGTGCATCCAGTGACTGAAGGGGGCGAGGGAGGAGAGTTACGGACATTAATGATACTAGCATTGGCGTTTGGATTTTGGCAAAGGCAAGGAACAAAAGCCTGATCCACTTGAGATCAAGAAGGGCATGTCATGGTTCTGGCGTTCCAGAGAATATTTCTCCAGCATAGGAGAAGTCTCTGCTGATCAGAGGGCAGATATTGCGAAGAAATACACAGTTAGTATGACCTTCCATCCCGCATCCCACTCTCATCATCTTGTCTTGTGCACTTGTTCATGCGGTATAGCAATTCCAGAATACGTACAAAATTCGATTCCCGATTTGTCAGCAACAGTACAAGCTAGCTCTAGGTTCTCGCTCTCGTCGAGACGTATTGCACGCACGTTGCAACATCTACAGACTGGCATTTCCTATTATGAAACTTCTCAATCCTCAGGACATTCAATGTTTTTGGTCGAAATATATGCCACGAATTTTGTTACATTATGAAGTGCATGGCTTACAGCTTCGAAGAGGCTCCTCGCAATCCGCGGACAGCCCGAACGACGACTTAGTGGTCATGCTACTATGGCGAAGTTCAATTTTTTTCTTCTCTGGTCATGCATCAAGAACAGCATTACTTCAGTTACATGAGTATGCCGTATCCCGTTGTAGTTCGGGGACGTGGGTTTAGGTCACCCGCTCCAGGAGTTTGAAGCCATGTCGTAGCACCTCCTTTTGGTGGGTGACAGCGCTGTTTTCGTGTGCGTCGTTTTTCGTTTGTAAGACGATGCTTTTAACGACGGTGAATCCCATTGATCAACTGCTTGGCATATTGAAACCCAATATTCAAGCTCCAAGCAGTTCAGTGCTTAGTTCTGACTGGAGTCGATCTATGGACACGCCAAATAGAACCATTTCGGACTATTTGCAATGTTGCACTGTCTTCATAGTACGTGCTCTAATGCGACAACTTTCGGATTTTGAGAGATTGAAAAGTTGTGTTGAGCCTCAGAACATTCAGAGTTTCCATAAGCGATGTTTCTGTGTTGAGGCTGGGTTTCGGTGTATTCAAAGTGCATTCGTATCCGAGCAGAGCATCTCCAATGTTTTCTGAGTCTTCGCCGGATAACCGCGCAGGAGAAAGAGAGTGGCAGCCGTCGATCCTTATCGAAGAATTATCATAGATAAGAGCTCAAAGAAAAGGCTCTGTTCGATAAGGTCTGTGTACTTGAATGGTTGAAGATGATCTCAGAAATATTGAAAGTGTATCTCCAGGACGAATCTCCCAGAAGCCACAAGGCTTGAAAATCGAAGGTTTGGCGCAACCAATACATCTACCATATTTAGACAGTATCTTAGACGAGTAGAACATCTTGAAGAAGATATCAATATGGCCCCCACGCGGATCGAGAACCGTTCTGGAGATGGAAGCTTCTTGTGGAAGCAATCTGGAACCCCTCTTCCGGACTTCCAGGGCTGAACCATCCGGAAAACACTAAAACGCCCCCGGAACGTTCAACCTGGTTGAGTGCTAGGTTTCTCGGTTGGCTTAACCGGATCGACTTTTTGATTGGCATTCTCATTGGGAGCGGTGAGGGAGGAGTTCGCGAGGCTGTCATTCCGCGAGCCCAGATCCCCCTTTTCTTTCAAATCAACCCCACGTGCTCTACCGAAGACGTGGGGATCCGACCACTCAAACATTTGTGGTGGCGGTGTGCAAGGTGCAGTCAGACTCTTCTCTTGTAGGACTAAAATATGGGGCCTCGTACCTCAAAATCAGGAGGCTCAAGTGAGAGATTCGATCACAAGGCCAAGTTTTGAGATTGAGTCCCTGCACCAGCCTGTAAGTCCCCTGGCGTGGCTGCCGATTCAAGCCAAAAGGAGTGAGACAAGTAGCTCACGTGTCTGAGTGCCAATTCCGGCAGCGGTCAAACATATTTCTAAAGGCCAGAAATAATGGTCAGTGCCGACCCAGAGGCCTGGACTACGGTACGTAATGTGGAACACGGTTCTATCAAACATTTTATGTTGGTGGCATGAGCTTTCTTCCCATCTCCACGTCGTACTGCAGGAACAAAACAGGGCTTTCGAAGTTCCACGATACACCTCACGCGGACATCTTTCTCAGACTGCTCATTTCCCCTGAAGTTATAAGAATCCGTTGAGCTCCCTCATTGAGCTTTCCTTTCCACACATTTCATCTTGTTTCATTGCATTTCATTTCATTTCATGCGTTTGCTAATAAGGAGCGCCATTGAAATATTCGACGTCCAGTTATCCAGTAAACAAAGGAGAGCATATCTCCACCCAACAGAACCTCCCTAGGTCCATCTCGAAGCGGCCATTGAGCACCAGAATTCCATCCTGCACCACTGCCAACTTTACCAAAGTCAAAAAGCATCCATTGCATCAGCTCAGCGTCGTCAATCAGACTCTCACCTCCATCGTCATCCAAAGGATCTTAGGAGCATCATCTACCAACATCCACCACAGCAATGCCCGCTGTCACCAACGACATCATGCCGACTCTCGAGTCCAACCAAGATTCCATCTCCGAGATCTCCAGCGGAGCATCAACCCCCTCCTCCGCATGCCTCAGCATCAGACCAGAACTCACCTACGGCCCCCCTCAACCCGAAGCACCCCTCCGCTTCTACTTCGCCTACGGCTCCAACCTCTCCCTCACCCAAATGTCACGCCGCTGCCCAACAGCAACCTACCACTCCTTCGGCATCCTCCGCAACCATACCTGGAAAATCGGTCCTCGAGGTTACGCAAACGTAGTTCCCTCCTCATCCTCCCATTCCTCCAGCTCCTCACTCCAAAAGTCTTCCGCGGCAAACAAACCCGTCGTCTACGGAGCTCTTTACACCCTCCAACCCTCCGACGAAGCAGCCCTCGATTATGCGGAAGGAGTCCCATTCGCTTACGAGAAACGGGATCTTTATATCGAAGTTTTGAGCATGGCTCCAGGAAATGATAGGAATGGAGAGGGGGAAGGGGAGGTGAGAGTTGGACAGATGGTTAAAGCGTTGGTTTATGTTGATGTTAAGAGGACAGGGTTGGGGATTATTAAGGAGGAGTATGTGGGGAGGATGAATCGGAGTATTAGAGATGCGAGGAAGATGGGATGTCCGGAGTGGTATGTTCGCGATGTTATGAGGAAGGGGGTTCCCGTGGAAGATATTCCGGATGAGGAGGAGATGCCTGAGTGAGTGCTTTCTTTTTTCTTCGATGATTTGGTCAGTCAGAAACAGCGAGCTCGAGAACATTCTTTGAAGCAACCTCGAGCTGCCGTTGGACAATTCGTGACTATCGTCTTTCTTTTTTTATTTTCTTCCTCGTCCAGTACATAAGATCCTCACTAACACCACCGACAAGTCCATTCCACCCAGGAATTTTGTACTAAAGCAACGACAGCCGTTACAATGATTGGGAAGCAGTCTGGAAAGAAGGCAGATAGACGAATGAAGATGCGCAAATCAAAGTGGGAAATTGATGCTCGAAAAGAAGGCAGATAGACGAATGAAGATGCGCAAATCAAAGTGGGAAATTGATGCTCGAAAAGAAGGACAAAAAGGACCGCGTTCCGGCATAGGATATGCTTGCTCGGGACAATTAATTGGGGTTTGGGCGGCATTCCCAGTTTCATATAAAATAGAAAAGACAAAATAGAAGGACTTTTGGCACTCATGAATTTTCGGAATGTTCTGTCACGCATCGGACGAAACCAAATTTCAGACCGGACCCGGCACCGAAGAAGTTTGGACAGTTGAGAAGACGTGTACAAACTTCACTACCGCATCTTCCTTCGATTTACAGAGTCCACAACAGCCATGCTACCCAGCTTGCGGGTAGGCGCAGAAAATGGAATCTGTTGATTTGCGGGGATGTGTTGTGCCTGGTTGTTTTGAGGTCGGGAAGGACCTCGGGGAATTCTTAGCTGAATAGGGAAGGGAACGGAGTTGAGTGACATACATCAGATTCTCGTACAACAATAATCTTGAACGAGAAGTTCTATCGTTCTTGCCTTCGTACTCGGGCTCGCAACCTCATCTTTTGCCGCTGCCGGTTTCCTTTTTCCAGCTCCTCTCTTCCTTCCCCAACTTTCAGCCCCTCCTCCCAGATTGCCTCCCAATCCGCTTCTCCCCAAGACCCCAACAACAATTTAAATCCTCAACATTGATCCAGAATCCCTCTTATCAAAAGATCACACGACCACCTCAAATCCTCTTCTGCTCCCTCCTCCTAGCACCCGTGTTCGCAAATCCGAGGGCATAAACACCTCCAATGAGGATGGAAAGTACCGCTAGAACGATCGTCGAGTAAAGATAATAAGCCGCACTTTTCAACATGTTGAGTGTATGTATGTACAGGAAGGAATTGAGGATGAACTGAACATGATGGAAGCGAGTCAGTCGGGGTCGCGTGCCAAGAATCTCAATAGAGCTTAGCGCGGGTAGGGATGTTGCTTCCTATGACGGCGCATATATTTGGAGACTCAAACTCTGACAGATACAGACATTTTGAGAAGGCCGTAGCCTTGTGGCAGGTAGGAGGTTGTGCTAGCAGATGAGGGTGTTTTGCGGCTGCAGCCTTGTGTAGTATGCAGACACTTTCATTTGTGGGCACGACGCTAGAAAAAGTAAGTTACGAGTGCACGTAAGTTCTCAGGAATTAGGGTTGAGGAAGGACAGAATTCAAAGGTCTTGGTACTACTTGCTTGCTTATAGCTACACTGCAGGACCTGGATATCAATCAACAATTCGTACACAGCTCTCATATCTCCATCATCCACTCAGCCTCTCTCTCAACTCCTCCGGCACCTCCAATCTCATCTCATTCCCCGCCAACGATTAATCATCAGACATTACCGTGTAGGTGTCCATCCCACCACACCGTACCATACGCATATCATCTTGCAGAAAACAAATCCTTCCACCCATAACGTAACTTATCCATCTCTCATACGCCATGCTAATGCTTTTAACTCCTAGAAGAAGAGAACCCCAAATCTCCCGACCCAGATACAAAGCCACGAAAAGAGAACTCCAGATGAGATCCATCCAACTCATCTTATAATGCACCCCTGTCAATTAACCATGATATTTTCTCCATCGTACGCCGTGAAATGCAAATCCATCGAGCCTCCAGATCCAGAAGAAAGACCAGGATCCAACATAAGAGAGGTATTGATCGATTGTCGCTCAAGACTCTAAAGCAGCAAACACCTTCCGCTCACTCTCCTCCAACTCAAAGAACTTCTCGCTATCATCCGGTAGTCGTAATTCCGGGAGTTGTGGCATCACACGCGTATTTGTCCCGTCCAATTCCTTCGGTTCTCCCACCGCATCCGTTTCTTGAATCCTCACTGCTTCCAACCCTCCTTCCATATCCTCATGTTGTCTCTGAAAACTTCCTCGTTCACTGTCCTCGTCTTCCTCACTCACAGGACTAATTTCATCTGTTGCCCATCCGACCGTCTTCCCATCACTAAGTCTCCTCTCATCTATCATCGGATCCTTCAACTCCACTCTCGGTGTCGTATTGCTCTTCACTTGATCAAGAATCGTCCTATCACTGAGCGCGGTACTCGGTCTCAGCGACTCTTCGTCCATCATCTTATCAGCCTCATCGATCGGAAGACCGGAAGCAATCTGCCGGTTTCGTTCGAGCAGCTTCTGGACTCGGTGCATTTGGAATTCCCATTTCTCGCTCAAGACACGAGCAATGGCATCCAAATCTTGGGGAGTGAGATCTGGTTTCGTTTTCTTGGGACCGAAGCCGAATTCGTTGATCTTTTGTCGGAAGTTGATGTGTGGTTTGTAAGAATCCTTAGAAGACGGGACCATGGTGGTATGTGATTCCAAGGTGCTTAGATTCAAGTGCTTCAGAGCGTGGAATCCGTCGTGGGTCATGAACGGGAGTGAGAGTAATGTGTAGTTTTTGGCGAGAGAATTGACGATTGAGGTGAATCCCTGAAGTGTAATCTCGTTGTGCTCGCAAAAGATGTGTTTGAGGCCTGAATTTCGCTCAATAACAGATGAGAGAGTGTCCGCGCCTCGGACACCTAGGTTCTGATGCTCGATTCGGATCATTTGAAGAGTGGTGTTGTCAACCAGACCAGTCAAGGCATAAGTAAGTCCGATGCCGAAACGGGCGGTTTCGAGATGAGACTGCTCGCCAGAAATATCAATCTCCTCCAAAGTCTTGTTGTCTTGGAACAGTAATCTCAATTCCTCGCAAGTATCATCGTTGGCATCTTGTGGCAAGGAGCACTTCGATATGTCCAAAGAACGGATCGTCTCGTTTGAGCGCAGTGCCCTCAACAGCTGCCTGAAGTGGTCCTCCTTCTCGAACTCGATCATCCGCATGTAGAACTTGGTAGGCGCATGCTGATCCTTGATGGCCTTGATAATCTCGCCAATGCCTCGCTCAAGTTTGTTCGAATCGACATGGAGCTCCAAGTCCCGAACTTCTCCTGGTTTTTTGCACATAGAATGCATCAGCACTGCCACATCGCTACCAGTCAGATTGCACTGATCCAAGTGAAGAATGCGAAGATTGTTTGATGCCTCGCTGGCTAGGTAAGTTGAGATAGCGTCGAGGGTCGCGCTATTGATAGCAATTCCATCAAGGTGCAACTCCTCGAGCTTCCAAGTCAACATCACGTCCGTAATAAATACCGGCTCCATGCTAGTAGTCCAGAAAGTCCTCGAGAGGTTGATGACCTGTAGCTTCGTATAGCGACTCATAGATTTCTGGAAAGTTTCGAGAGTGATTCGTCCTGGATTATGGGAAATATCGATTTGTTCCAGTGTAGCATATTGTCGCTCCAGATGAGTGATGATCTGCATGATAAGTCTGTCATTCAATTTGCATCGAGACATCTCGATAGCTCTGAAGCTGGACGATGGTTTTTGCAACGCCACAAGCATGTGATCCAGATCCGTCTCACCCAGCTCAATGCCACTCAATGTGAGCCAAGTGGCTTTGTTCGAAAGTTCAAATTTGCCTATGGGCATTAGCGCGGCAACAATTTCGCATCCTGGATCTCGGTCCCAGTCCTTCGTCTCGCCTTCGATATCGAAGGTATCTCTGGGTTTCCTCCTTGGCAAACAATCTGCGAAGTCTAGTCTCTTGAGGGTGAATGACTTGCAGATCAGTGCTTGAACTTCCAAGTAAAGCAGAGATTTGCCTTTGGGATTGAAATTGAAGCATGTTCTGAGGTCGAGTCCACCACGTGTGGTGTGTGCTACATGCTCATACCCATTGTCATCATACACCGTGTGCAAGTCGTGCAAACTGATGCCTCTGAAAGAGATAGACCGGAATAACTGGTTGTACCGAACAGCTCGGAAGACCGCGAGCAATTCCTGCGCCGAGTATTTCTTCCCGAATCGAGGAGCACGTAAACGGAACTCCGCACCGTCTTCAGCTTCATAATCGACCGAATATTGTATCTTGGTTGGGTTGCAACCATAAGCCACCATGTACGCAATGAGTGTTCGGTCGAAGCAATTAAGATCTTCATCGTTACGAACGTCGGGAGGGTCGACAATGCATCGTGGACCTCTATAATTATAGGTGGGATCAAGCCAAAGAGGTTTCAGGAAATGAAATGTCCTCAAGATTGCATAACCAATATCCGGGTTTGCAGCGCCAGCAAGTTCCAGAATCTCGGCCTGTCTCAAGGGTTTCCTGAACTCAAGCTCGAATCTGTCGTCGTCGTAACTGACTCTGGCACCCACCAAAGTTACAATGCCAAAGGAGGTCCGACTCTTCTTTGGATTGAGCAATTCCTTCGACGAATTCTGGAAGTCGGGAAGGGGGATGAGGTGAATTAGATTGATGCCGACCACCATGTAGAAGACCGCATTTTGGACTTTCTGAAGATCATCCTGTGACGCTCGGAGGCCTTTGTAGATTGATAACCTGCGCACCACTCGGAAGACCTGGAAGGTGTGAGGATCATAGTCATTGTCGGCCTCAATCGCAGCCACCAGATAGCGAATTACCCTTTGAGGATAAGGCTCCTTCATGAGCAAGCGTGCCTTCGTAGCAGCACCTCGAATGGAAGTATGCCAGAGATCAGCCTCCTGAGGATCCTGAAGTATGAGTTGAAGTGACCCTGCGCCATGAGCCTCTTCATCCAGGTAGACCACATCGGTTGTGAAATATGGCTTTCCATCTTCAAGCTTATACACCGTAACAATCTGCTGCAAGGGAATCCTGTTTTCATTATCCGCCGAAGTATGAGAGCCCTGCGACTGAACCTCTTGTAACGAACCTATTGAAGTCGAAGATGGATGTCGCGAGGTACGAGATCGGCCAAATTGGTTTGGAATGGAGACGGAGGGGAAGGTCTCAGCGGCTCGAGCCTGGGTCTTGAATCGCACGAGATGAGTCTCCGTCAACACCAAGTATTCCTTCTTCTTCCTGAACATGCCACTCGTGGTCTGAATCTCTCCATGATATAGCACATTCCGACTAAACGACGAGTTGGAAGGCATTGCGTCTCCGTCCGAGGGCGAAGCTGGTCTCGCAGAACCCAAGTTTTCTTCGTCCCCTTGACTGATATGGACAGTTGATTTTCTGCCAAGGGAGCCGAAGATCGAAGATGGCCTGTTGCCTTTCTGTAGAGTTCGCGGCCGCAGTTTCGGTGAATCGAGAGAGCCGCCACCATTCTTAACTGGACTCACGCTTCCATCTTGTCTCTCAGGACTGGTAGATGGACCCAAGCCAAAGATTGAGTGTCTCTTTGACTTCTTCTTATCCTTCTCCTTCTTGTCACTTTCTTCTGTACCCAGTACTGGTGCCGTATGTGCCTCATTTGCATGTGCTTTGCCAACATCGGTATTGATTTGAGGAAGGTAAACCGGCGATGCTCTCGAGAGCAGATTGAAGCTCTTGCGCCTCTCCTTGGCCGAGGGCGCCATTGCGTCTTTCTTCGAGGGTTTCCGCAGGTCTTCGATACCGTTCTGCGAGACAAGTAAAGGTGATCAAATCTGTGTGAAAAACATTGGTCTGCGGAAGTCCAGGAACACCACAAGAAGCTTAGAAATTCTAGACGTCAGCCACAAGTCTCCAAGTGTTGTTTCTATTCGGCAGAAAGGTGAACGCGTACGCAAAGGATTCCGAGAAAAGGCCTAGGAGATGGTGTTATGGGCTCGTGTTTGTCAATTGGTCGTGATATCGAGGATTCGTCTGATGGTACGAGGATGGCAGGAAGTAAGGAACGTGATGCTGCAACAAGGAAACTTGAGCTGGCAAAGAAGGTGTCGAGAGGTGGAAATTGGGGGTCAGAAGGAGATCAGATTCGCTGCAGCATTATTGGCCTCACGACGGTGGTGACGTTGGTGGGCTTCTGGAGAAAACCGGGAGCGAAGGGAAACTAATGCAGGCACGTCACCGGAGGAAGAGCTGTGAGTGTCCCCGTTTCACTTGGACAATGAGCACAGGAGGAAC
Organism: Phialocephala subalpina; assembly: GCA_900073065.1. NCBI lineage: Eukaryota > Fungi > Ascomycota > Leotiomycetes > Helotiales > Mollisiaceae > Phialocephala > Phialocephala subalpina. The sequence goes on along the minus strand of FJOG01000015.1, from coordinate 512,625 downwards.
GAATGAAAGAAACGAAGCAATTCAGACGATGAAGTGAGAGGACGTGATCAGTGGCAATGATAAGGGTACTGTAGCTTTTTTCTTAAGTCTCGTCCCTGTGTTCCCGGGCTGCAGGGTTGAGGTGGTGTTCTGTGGGCAACGGCCAAGAACGGCGTCACACACAACAGGGTCAGTGGGGTCGCCACATCCACCGAATGGCACCAATCCCTCGAATTCTCCGGACATCCATCTATCTGATTGGCGATCGACATGCTTTTCTAGTCCCCTTTCAGGCTTTTCTATCATTAGAACCATGTCTCACAACCTCTTCCAGTCCAACTTCTTCCCAGCCACATGGTCATCGTATGATACTCAACCTTCCACTCGTGAGACAAGCTTCCCAAATACGAGGCGACATCTAAATAGCCTCACAAAGTCCCAAGTGGGTATGGACACTCGTATTGGTCTATCGCGGATGTTCGGAACATGTACAATTCAGTATCGTGCATGAAGAGCTTGGAGCAATCTGTGGCTCGTGGGAGAATGTTTCGCCTGAGCGGATTTACAGAGATCTTCTTTGCCGATCTGATAGAGATGATCCACCTCATCAAAGATCAAACAGATCAAACGAATTTCTTAATTTCTGGTCCTGTCAATCACTTCGTCAGAGTTTGGCTTGGAGATTAGAGAATGTGGCCCGGAAATTGGATGGGAGTCGTGATCATCAGCTGTTGTGTCTTCAAAATGAGCCGTTGTCAACTTGGAACAGTAAGTCTCCGCCCGAAATTTCCTACTTCTTTCCTTTGAACGTTCACAAGTGGTGGAAGAACTCGTCATGAAGTTTCGTGCTGGGAGTTCAAGACACGTCTCAAGCGTGATCTTATCTCAGACTCCCTGGCTCCCAAATTTTCCAGACTCTGTGAAGCCGTACCATTATCTCCCGGGACAATCCAAGAACCGTCGGCTCCTCCACATGTTCAAGCTGTCTGATGGAGCCTACGAGCTTAGAAGGAACCTGCTCACAGCTCTCTTGGGCCCTGGAACGCTCCTACGCTTTTGGGGAGAACTGGCGATGACACTCAAGACTTCGGCGTCAAGTACGTCCGTACTCTCCGGTTGTTTGCGAAGTCTCCCATTTCATGGCAGGAGTTGTTGCTACTTCTATTTCCTTTTCATCCGGTATTTGGGCTGCGCTGTAACGCCACTTGAATTGACAGTGTGACAGTGTGGCAGCATGTAGCACTCTCACAACCCCCAAAAAGTCAGTCTCGAATGCTCTCAAGCCTTGTGAAAGGCATCGTAACACAGAGTCAGATCTTTAAACCTCAATTGGGACCATACTTTGCGTTCACACTTCCCGCCGTCCCGCCCCCTTCTCTTTTTCAGGAAACCAATACCCTGGAACATGTCACTTGATTGCATTCATAGGACAACGATTCAACACTTTCAAATCAAACCACGGCTCAGGTCCGAACATACATCGAATCATTTAGTACCTCTTATTCCAATTGACCTCCATATCTGTAACGTTCTTCGTTCTTATGTATTAGACGGAGGGCATTCCTCGTGTTTACACTAACTCATCTCGGCTGCCGAAAGCTAAGCGAAGGGGCAACCCCAAAGTCACAAGCCCTGGAAGTCTGTCTGTTGATAGGTTGGGTCTTCATATCTTCATATCATGATATCTAATTCTACACTTGGACCCTCATCGATCCCCATCTCTCATACCCCCCATCATTCATCAAAGATCCATTACCCTCCCTCCAAAGATTTGCATCATTACCAACCAGTGATAACACCATCCCATGCCTTCATCTATGCCCCATCTCACCCCACTCCACCCCACCCTATCATCCGTCCCTCCTCCCTAAATCAAAGGTAGAAGAGTCGTGAGTTTGTAGTTAAAAAGAAGTGTGTACAAGAAAGGGTTGTGTTTGTTGTGTTGTGTGGCGTGGATATCCGTTATTTTCCATCCTTGCTAGCTATGCAATGTCCGCGCTTTGCAATGCAATATTTTTCAAAGAAAAATCAATGTAGCAATTTGTTCGCAGTTGTCGTTAAATATGTCTGGGGTATATCATCATCAAGTCATTGGGTTCAAGAACGGGCTGAAAAGTAACTCCTCAGCAGTAGGTCGTTTCGTATGCTCAACCTCGAAAGCGCTCTTCAAGAAAGTCTTCGCCTCTTCGCTAGCGTGGTCCGGGATTGTGGGACTGATCTTCGCACCGCCGATCTTGAAGATGGCTTGCAGCTGAGAACAGTCAGGGAAAGGATGGGTACCAGTCATCATCTCAACGACGAGGCAGCCGAGGGACCAAATGTCGGCTTTGCGGGTGTATGAAGTCTGCTTGACCACTTCGGGAGCCATCCAGAAGACTGAGCCTTGGAGTGAAGGTCGATTCTTGTTGTTGCCTGCACCATTCAGGAGATTTGAGGCCTCGATTTTCTTCGAGATACCAAAATCGGAAATCTTGATGCCACCCTTGTTGTCGACGAGAATGTTGGCGCCTTTGATGTCGCGATGAATGATCTCCCGACCGTGGAGGTACGCGAGTCCAGTGACGATTTGGCGGACAAAGTTGCGAATAAGAGGTTCCCGAAGAGCCCCATATGAGTTCAACATAGTCTGAACTGAACCACCAGGCACGTACTCGAGGAAAATGTTGAGGTGGTCGGCCGACGAGCTTGCTCCGAGGTACTGCACAATGTTGGGGTGTTGAAGATCTCTGAGGAGACTGATCTCTCGTTTCAGGGCGTCGATCATGCTCTTCTTCCTGGCATCGTTTGCACTGTTGGCTCCAGGCGATGGAGTCTCGACTTGCTTCACAGCCAAAAGTTCACCAGTCACTGCATGTAGTGCCAGATAGACACTTCCGAACGATCCTTGACCAATGAGAGCACCCTTCATCCATTTGCTGTCGTCCCATGAGTCTCCGGCCAAAAAGCTCTGCAGCTCTTCATCTTCATCCTCTCCATCGTCGTTCAGTGCTTGGCTGATGTCCCTCAAAGAGCCGCCATTCTCAGTGCTTCCGTCCTCAAAGTAGCTTTGTTGAATTACATTTCCATCGGGATCGGTGACGTTCACATTAGTCGTGTCGGACCCGCTGTCGAATGAGACGTATGATTTCCTGTTTGGCTCGGTTGGAGACTCTTCTTGAACACGTTCCAGCATTGAGGACGCCACTGAATCTCTGTACCGGCCACTGTTGCCTCTCGAAAGATCCAAAGGTCTGACTTTAGCAAGTTGACTGTTTCCGCTGAGCCAGGTGTCGGCAATGGTGGGCATCGGTGGGGCATCGGCAACGCTCGAGGCAAAACTCAAATTGCTGGCAACGCTGAGGCGGCTGTTGACTTTGCTGAGTCGAGTTGATCTCCGCAACGACAATCTTGCTGTGCGGTCGATCTCTTCCCGAGGATGGTCTGGGAAATATGTTGTCAAGTCTGAAGTGATCAATTCGCTCGGAGGTCTTTGACCAAAGAATTGTCGGAGGACCCCACTCTTCCCTTGTTTCCGCCTCGTGTCTCTTGGTTGCTCTATAGACGGAGGTCGTTCGAGGCTCTGTGCTGCATTCCTGACATTGAGCTCTCGCTCACCGGCAGACACAGCCGAGCCTGTTGACTGGAACGATGCTGGGGATAGTGGATGCTGTAATCCTTCATTCCAGCTCTCTCCGAGGACCTTCTGAACCTTTGCCTGGCTTCGTGAGGCGACATTCTCGATGACCTTGGCATGGTTGGCAGCAGCCTCTTCCATGGCAATACCTGCAGCACGTTGCAACTCGGCCTCGCCTGGCTCCCCTGAATGAATCTTCCTCAAGATCAGTCGATTCCGTTCCGGTCTCTTCAGGTCCTTGATAATTCGCCATAACTCATTTTCAGGCAAGCGCCGACAGTGGTTTGGGTCAGGCTCAAGACCAGCTAGAACCCAAAAGCAGTAATTCCGGTCATGGTCTTCCCTGTATCCGAATTTTCTTAATGTCAACCTCATCGCTTCGTCGCAGGAAGAGCAATTGTCAATGCGGACAACCTTCGTGACACCTCCAGATGAGATCACCCTGATGATATCCTGGTTTGCCGGTAACGAAGCCATCAAGGAGCCGTCGATACTTCCATTTCCTCGGGTATGGTGATTAATGAGGCGTGCGGTCTGAGGCCCTTGGCCGTCACTAGGTGTACCAGGTCTCCTACCGCTTATAGTAGCAGCGCTGTTTGGATTGCTCGTTCCGTTGAAGTATCCTTGTGCATTCTCTCGTCTTGCAATCTCGGCCGGACTCATAACACCATATCTCTGTTGTCGAACGGCTCGGGCTTCTGATGCAAGGGGAGAACTTGGTCGTGATGGAGGTTTGCTGACATTCTCGGGTATAGCGGTCGCAGGGTTGAAGCCTTCAAATTGTCTTGAATATCTTTTGTTCGCTGGAGGTGTGGGAATAGCTCGACTGCCAGAGTTGGGAGGACGGGGTGAACCTGATGATGAGGGAGTATAGGCGTCAAGACCGGCAAAGGAGTCCTGGGGATGTTAGTATGCGAATGTATAGTTCAAAGGTTTGCATCCGAACACATACCCTATTTCGTTTCTTCTGATTCGCGTACGCTTTCGTCCGGAGTTTTTTGATATTAAGAAACAGGCGTACGCGATCCCCGATCTTATCGATACCCATCTCCTGCAGTACGGCCTTATCCATCTCCAGCAGGTTCTCACCATTGATGTTGTTCTTTCGAAACAATTTCTCATACTCTCCGCAGTTGACACTGACTAACCAATCACATACCCGCTCCTCATCCCAATTCTTTGCAGACTCTGGCCCCTCAACATCGGAAAATTCGGATTCTGTCGGGCTGGCGAAGGACTGATTCGAGCTCATCATGGTGGGTGCCCGTCGACTTGACTGGATGGCGGTTTGTGCGGATGATGCAGAGAGGTTCGACGAACTCGACACCATGGGCGCCGGGAAGGGCGACTTGGAAGCTAACATGGCCATCGTGAGGAATGCTAGTTACGCATGGAGCTCGAGGTGAAGATGAGGCAATAGATGATCTGCGAATCGCCCCGGTTGGGATGGACGTCAAACTGGGGATGTAAGAGGAAAAGAGCGAGGCTCTGGACGATATAAAGTCGTCCCAGCGAGATAGATCGACTGATGTCTGGGGATGTCCAAAGAATGTCGTAGGCTTTGGTGTTTTTCTTAGATCTCCGAGTGGAGTGATGGCTCGTGGTTTCGTATGCCTCTGTCTCGAGGGGACCAACAGACGCGGTGTTTCGGGATGGATTGGTGAGGGTGTGGATCGTGAGGGCGAGGTGAAGTGAGGTGGATCTTCGACGCAGGCTTAGTGCTTCCGGAGCAAGATAATGAATTGATGCGAAGCAGGACCCTCGACCAAATTAAACTCCGGAGGTCGCACAAGCACAATGCACAATATCAACAACAGAGGACGAAAGAGGGTGAATGGGGGAGAGGGATGAATCACGAATGGGCGAGAAAAAAGGCTGGTGCAGAGGAGGAGCAGAAGGAGCGCGTGTGTGGTTGTGTGCTATGGTATGGTATAGTATGGGTATGGTGGTATGTGCTGGCCTGGCCTGGCCTGGCCTGGCTTGGCTTCTGAAAGGCCTTTTGCCTCTTCGCTTTGGCGCGCTTGATTGGACTTGGGGTGGTTGAAGATCGCTGGTGCGGTTTCAAGAGCCCACCCCTGACAAGCTCGGCGAGACGACGACCAAATGATTTTCGGTGCAGCCCGAGCTGCTGAACAAGAATTTGAGGGGGGTTGAAGTCAATTCGCCATTCACGGCATGTTCGGCCGGCTTCACGATGCGCTGTGTCGCTGTGTCGCTGTGTCATCAAGACTGTATTTTATGTTACGAAGGTACGGTCCCGACAATTCTTTCTTTACCTCCTTCTCGCAACAGTTTCGTGGCGGGCCGGCGGTCTCTGGCCTGACCTGACCTAGCCTAACCTAGCCTAACCCGGCCTGACCTCTCCATCGCCTTCCTTCTTCACTCCCCGCCGCTTTCTTTGATGGGATCGTGGAATGCACACATTGCTTGGCCTCGCACTTTGTTTCGTGCTCCAGCCAATCACTACGGGCCATTCGTCAAAGGCTAAGTGGCGCCCCGTCCTCAATTCGAAACATCAGATCCAGCGAAAGACCTGCAGCCTCTGCTCCGCCATCCAATGACAGCGCCCTAAGCCTCCCCGGCCCCAGCATGACGAGATGTGTAACAGGAGCCGTTTTGAAGACGCGATTATCGACCGAAAGGGAAACATCCCAGGATCATCCAGCGTATCTTGCACTGAAAGCAGAGAAGCAATGTCCGCAACTCCAGACAGCCAGATAAATTTACAGTAGATCTTCCAGCATATTGGAACGATCTGAATGGGGTCATCATTCCCATGGAACATGAGAGCATGATCTTCACTTAACATGCCGTCACTCGACGGGCTGTGTTCGTCTGAACATGTTGCTCTTGTCCCAAACAAATTGATGGCAGTACGATCCTCATTTCCCTTCTTCAATGCCATCATGGCAAAAGCGTCTCGGAAGCCCCTGTCTCGAGCTCGACCAAAAGCACTCGCTCTGATTGATGCTGATGGTGTCAAGCTGTCAGCAAACCACAAGACTTCTTTGTGTTGTTTCTGGATTTCATAGGAGGAGCATGTGAGTCGCGTCAGCCCCGCATCCGTCATAACCGATTCCTTTCAGGGGCAATTTCACGAAGTTATCGTCGTTAAGTGGCTCAACAAACACAGACTTATTCCATCTGATAAGAAGCACCAAAAGTATCTTTTAAAACATCTGGCTACGTCTAGATCCAATTACCAAGGAAAGCCACGCAACCTGACCACATATTCTCGATGTTTCCTGGAGCACAGATACAAGAGCCGTCAAATGGTGAAACGAAACGCCCAACTCGATTACGCCCTCCTCCGCCCCAGAAGCGCGGACTTCTTTCAACCCACCTTTCAAAAAAGTTTATTCGAGGAACATCCAAGTTTGACCTCGGAAACTAGCTCCTCCAAGGCACAATTCTCAGCAAAAAGAAGCTCTCTCTAGGATTCAGGAGTTGCGATGGTCCGTTGGTTGCGGGAACCGAGCAAATCGCTTCTTGGATTCCTCAGCAAAAGGTCCGAGTCCTTTTGAAAACATCATGATCTCATAAATCAGGACAGCGACATGCCATCGACCCGAGGGGTACGGATTACTGCGTCGCTGCTCGTACCTCATGCTGACTGCCATCGGCGAATATTCCTTCATTGCCGTGCCGTATGCATGACATGGTCCGTTGCCGAGATTGAGGTGCGAATGCGAGTGACTGGATGAGGGACGTTTCACACAATTATCTGATGCCCAAAAATAGGTTCTCGTCAAAATGATAAAGTGGTTGATATGTCTCCATCCGAGCAGCATCCCCTTGTAGCACCTCGGAGCTCTCGACCTTGGGAGGACATCACGTGCGTATAACTACCGAGAAAGGGGTTCCATTGGCTCTTCTACGAAGGCTTCATTTGGCGGATATCCTTGCGATGTCCTATCATTCATGGGACTTTCAAGATCTTCCTATCTCCTCGATCAAGGTCCAAGAATACTTCAGCCTGAACGCCTATGGATTTGTTAGACGAAAGGCACGAAACCATTTTCTGGAAAAGGATGCGCATCCTGATATCGCACCTGACGACTCCTAAGACTTCTCAGCCTCTCAGGACGAAAGGGTAGCCGCCAACGAGCATCAGAGGTATTAAAAGGATCAGGTTTCGTCAATGCAAAAAGCGTCACGGTCTCAGCATGTTTATTTTGTATTTCTATTCTCATTCCAAGTTTTAGTCGACACTCGAAGTTTCGAGTATTTGCAGACATCTAGGGCTTGGTTGCGTGGTCCATCGTCCCCAATGAAGCGAGCTTATTTGGGATGGAAGCTGGGAAGAAATAGATTATGGGATTGTCCCCTTAAATCCTTGGACATCTCTCTGCCTCAAGATTCGTGGAGGTTCCAGGGTCCAGCTCGAAGTCCAAGTCTGCAAGGCTGCTGTTTGAAAGATGGGCAGAGCATCACCCACGGGCTCGATTCTCAGCGCTCGAACATACATGATGTCTGACTTGCTGCACTTCCTTCAATCCCAATCACTATCTCTCCAGCTTTCATCGTGTCGCTGCATCATCTTCGCTTATGATTTTCACTATCAACTTTCCTCTCTACAATTCCTATGTCAATCTTCACGCTCGTCTCTTTCATTCAAATGTGATTATACACAAAACGGAAGACTTCTGCTTTTCGCTGATGTTTGAGACATGTCACTTTGACTTCGCTGATCTACCACACTACTCCCCTAGGTAATTCCTTGACAGCCGACAGGCAATGACAACGACGGATCAAGCATGTGGGCTTTGGCTTGCGCTCGACGAAGGAAGGGTGGTAAATTTGTGGCTGTAGGATGAGTAATGAGCGCCGTGAACAGAAAGAAGGTTATGGAGAGGAAACCTTGGACGAGGGACATGTGCGAGCTCATAACGGCGTTGCGACTCTTGTGGTTGTTGGGCAGGGTGGGGAACCTGCTTGTATGCCTCTTTCATGGGGCATTCTCTTGGTTCTTTGGTGGCATTTCAATCAAGAGAATATCCAGAATCAGTTTGGAACTTTGGATGGATTGAGGAAACGAAACGAAAGCTGTAAATTGTATAAGTCAACTATCCAAAGTAGTAGTTGGTCAGCTATCGGGAACAGTTCAAACAATGCAATCACAAACTATTCACTGCCACCACAACATTCTCTCTCGGATTCAAGTCGATAGGAAAACGCATCATAACCAGTCTGACAACTGAATCTGCACAAATTGTTCGATCCGGATTGGAACACTGCCATCACGTGCATCGTCACAAGGTTCATCTCGGCTACCGAACAAGCTCAAGCTCCAACTTCCAGCCTTCTCGCAGCCTCGAGCTCTCACCAAGAACAATGAGGTAGCTTTCACCCAACCCACGGATGGCTCTCGACCCTTCCTCAAACGGCTACGTCGCCGCACGCAGCCTCCAAGACCTGAACGAGAATGCCCTCCCCGTATTCAATGTCGAGCGCGTACAGCTCCAGTTCTCGATAGCATCCGACTTTGTGGCCGCGCAAGTCGCAAACAATGTCTTGGTGCTCGCTCTTTCGAACGGCAGGATTCTGCGAATAGATTTGGATAATCCTGCTGATATTGATGGTATGGAGAATACGACTTTGGGGTTTGGATAAGGGCTAAATTGGATACAGACATTGACCTTCCGAAAAAGACGTCGGAGGTTGGGGTGATACGGCGCATGTTCCTCGACCCTACGGCCTCGCATCTTATTATATGTACAGCGCTTGGAGAGAACTACTATCTGCATACACAATCGCGGCAACCTAGGCCTCTGTCCCGACTTCGTGGAGTTTCGATAGAGTCGATTGCTTGGAATCCTGCGTTACCTACGACGTCAACGAGAGAGATACTCATTGGGGCCTCGGATGGGAATATCTATGAAGCCTACATCGAGACATCTACGGAGTTTTACAGGAAGGAGGATAAATATTTGAAGACTCTGCAGAAGCTTCAAGATGGACCTGTTACTGGTCTCTGGGTGGATACAGTGGCAGACCCGCGGAAGCAGGATGTTAGGAGAGTCATGATTGCTACACAGAGTAGACTGTTACACTTGGTTGGGAAGATTGGTCGCGGAGGACACGATGGCGGAACTTCAATATTCACGCGACTCTTCGAGACGGAACAACCAATTGTACATGAAATCTCCAGAGTCTCGAGTACAGCGAATTCGTCATTGGTCGTTTCTCCAGACCCTCCAGACTCCAACTCTCCAGAGAGCATAGGGACGGATCGAATCTTTGCATGGCTCTCTTCTCGGGGAGTCTTCTATGGTCGCCTCCTTACTTCGCCAGCGTCTGAGGAGTTAGGCACCAAAGTATTCTCAGAAGGAAAACTGCTGCCTAGATCCCAGTTACCAGCTATGGAGGCACCAGGTGCTCGCAAGAGCGGGCCTATTGATACGATCGATTCGATAGCCCTGACGCAATGGCACATTGTACATTTGGTTGGGAGCCGCGTCATTGCTGTCAATCGATTGGACGACACAGTGGTATTTGATCAAGTGGTGTTGGATCCGGGACAACAAGCCTTGGGACTCTTTGCAGATCAACAGAAGAACACATTTTGGCTCTTCACTGCTCAGGAGATTTATGAAATTGTGGCTACGGATGAGGATCGAGACGTCTGGAAAGTAATGTTGAAAACAGAGCATTTTGATGCGGCGTTGAAATATGCTAGAGGTCCAGCCCAGAAAGATGCTGTTGCGACTGCTTCTGGTGATTATCTCATTACCAAAGGCTCTTTCCTCGAAGCTGCCGGTGTCTATGGAAAGAGTAGCAAACCATTTGAAACGGTTGCGTTGATATTTGTCGACAATGACCAGCAGGATGCACTTCGAAAGTATCTCCTCACGAAGATTGGAATGTACAAGAAATCTGCGACAATGCAGAGGGTCATGATTGCCAGCTGGCTGGTGGAGATCTTCATGTCGAAACTCAACTCATTGGATGATACCATCATCACGAAGGCTGAGCTTTCGGAAACTCTCAACCCCGCTCAGACTCAAGATCAGCTCGAGACCATTCGAACAGAGTTTCAGGACTTTGTCAAGAAGTACAAGTCGGATCTGGACAAGAAGACGACTTACGATATCATCAGCAGTCATGGAAGAGAGGATGAATTGCTTTTCTTTGCAAGTGCTGTCAACGATTACAGCTACGTACTCGGATATTGGATGCAGAGGGAGCGGTGGAAGGAAGTGCTCGATGTTCTGAAGAAGCAGACAGAGCCGGAGATATTCTACCGGTACAGCAGTGGACTCATCACACATGTAGCAACAGACCTCGTCGACATCCTGATGAGACACTCAGATCTCAAACCACGTAATCTTATTCCTGCCCTCCTCGCCTACGACCGGAACTTCCGAGGCCCCCTATTACAGAACCAAGCCGTCCGCTACCTCCTCCATGTCATCATGCAGCTTCATTCTACCGATGCAGCTGTCCACAACACCCTAATCTCCATCTACGCTTCTCATCCCTCTAAGGACGAGTCCGCTCTTCTCGCATACCTCGAATCCCAAGGCGACGAGCCTAGCTTCGATTCCGACTTTGCTCTCCGTCTCTGTATCCAGCACTCCCGCGTCCAATCATGCGTCCATATCTACAGCACCATGGGACAATACCTCCAAGCCGTCGAGTTAGCCCTCGCACACAACGAAATTGACCTCGCATCACTAGTCGCCGACAGACCAGTCTCCAACCCTGCCTTGCGGAAGAAGCTCTGGCTAGCAGTAGCCAAGAAAGTCATATCCCAATCAAACGGCATCAAAACCGCTATCGAATTCTTAAAGCGATGTGACCTTCTCAAAATTGAAGATCTCATCCCCTTCTTCCCTGACTTCGTAGTCATCGATGATTTCAAAGAGGAAATCTGCGCTGCGTTGGAAGACTACAGTCGAAACATCGATGCATTGAAGAAAGAGATGGATGAATCATCTCAAACAGCAACGAATATCAAGATCGATATCGCGGCATTAGATCACCGTTATGCGATTGTGGAACCAGGAGAGAAGTGTTATATTTGTGGATTGCCGTTGTTGAGTAGGCAATTTTTCGTGTTCCCTTGTCAGCATGCTTTTCATAGCGATTGTTTGGGGAGAAAAGTTATGGAACAGGTGGGGATTGGGAAGGGGAAGAGGATTAGGGAGTTGCAGGGGTTGATTAGTAAGGGGATGTTGGCTGGTGCAAAGAGGGAGAGGGCGATTGCGGAGTTGGATGGGTTGGTGGCTGGTGCTTGGTGAGTTTACTCCTTCCTTCCTTGACTGATTTCGGTTCTTCACTTTTCTGATTGAGATGGGATGAGAGGCTGACATGATGTGTAGTATTCTCTGCAGCGACTTTGCAATCAAGCGCATAGACGAGCCCTTCGTGCTCGCAAGCGATGACAGGAATGAATGGGCTTTATAATACAAACAACAACACAATATAATACAGCCATTCTTGGCACCTACGCTATGCTCAATGTTCCTCTCCATGCCAGTCATCCTGTGCTCCCGCATATTCATCCGATTGAATCATCGAATTCAATGTCTGTATCCAAGTCAGGCACGTACAGTATCTTGTCCTCGTCACTGGTCAAATCACTCACCAAGCAATATTTCTTTTCCTTCCTGTTCCTCTCATCCGAACTCAACTCAATTCATTCCTCCAATTTCGCCCATCTCATCACCTCACTTCGTCAACCCTTCGGACCATTCCCACTCCAATCCATTCATCTTCTCCCTCCCATGATCCCTCCTAATCCTCCTCGAGCCCGAATCATTGCTATCCACTTTCTCTTCAGCTTCCTTGGGCTCATCCTCCCTACTAGCCCTCCTCGAGCTCGAGTCATTGATGTCCACTCTCTCAACCGCGTCGTTCAATCTCGCTAACTTCTCGCAATCTTCACATCTCGTCATCGCCTGAGCATTCCTCTTTCCTTCGTAATCTGGACATTCATCCAATGCTCGAATTGGTGGTGCTGGCTGGCTGGTCGGGCTGGCTCGCTTGGTTCTCGACGGTTGGTTGTGCTGGCTCGACTGACTTGACTGCATGCGTCTCTTCTTGTTTCTGCAGCTCCACCTCCGAAGGTGGTGTTACTGGCGAGTTAGGTGGTTGTGTGGGCCCTTTGTGTTTGGGCTTCCAGGGAGTGTTGCCAGCTTGGGTTGAAAGAGGATGCGTTTTCGTTTTTGGGAATGAAAATTGGTTTAGGGTATCGATCATTTCTTGTGAGGGTCGAGTGTTGAGTGGTTTGGGAAAGGGTGTGCCGGGGTTGAGGGGGCAGCGGGCGTCTGCTGTGAGGACGTGCTTGCAGAGGTAGGTTGTTGTTAGGGTTTTGCACATTGTGATTGTATGGGAACGATTGTTTGGATTGGTTGGGATTGAGAGTTGATTGAGAGTTTGATCTTTGGTAGAGAAGAGGAAAGATTGGATGGGATGGAAGGTACGAAGTTGGAGCAATGAGGAAGTTGAGGAAGTTGAAGGAAGGAAGTCATGATAGCAGGCTCACTCCTTCCCTTTTTGTAATGAGGAGGAGTAGGGAGGTGAGTTTGACATTGCTGGGTCTGATGTCCTCCGAAATTTGATGTTGGAAGATGTCTGTTCATACGTCGCATGAGTGTCCGAAGAATTATTGTTGTCGTTGTCTCTTTCTGGTCTGTAATGAGTGGTTCGGATGGTCAGTGTTTTCTCTACTCGACTCCGCCTCGTTAGTCCCAGTTATTGTTATGCTCTTTACTCGAACGTTTAAATTGCGATTTTTTTTGTTTGCTTCCAGAAAATATGAGCTATTGAGAGACGATAATGTACCTACGAGACACAGTCACTTGCATCTAAACAGTATCACTTTTCGAACTGCACATTTGAGATTCTTAGAACGAAAGTTTGCTTTATTGATTCGCTCCAGCCTCGACTACACCGCATTTCTAAGATTTCGGTTACGTTTCCGAGGGTCCAGCAAAACCAACCAGTCCCGCTTCCTCCCCCGCTTCCTTCTTCTTCCCACCCGATGCCTTCGTAGCCTTCTGCTTCTTCCTCCTCTTATCATGCTTCGCCTGCTTATTCATAGCAGCAGTGATCATCGTTGTCCTTTCTCTCAGCCTCCAATTCTCATCTGCAGGAACCAAACTCCCAAACTTGCCCGCTTTCCTCCTATACTCATCTTTATCCAATGTCGAGATATGCTTCTTTATCTTCTTAACCCAAGCATCGTATTTGGTCCGAGAGCGATTACGTGGCTGTCGTCCTCCCGAACACTCGTTCCCTGTGCCGTTTTGATAATCTTGCCTCTGACGAGGTGGGGGCCGCTGTTTGTTGTTAAAAATGGGTAGATAGAGGGTAAGGGGAGTAGCTTACAAGATGCGGTCAGGTTTTAGGGATTGAGTTTGGAACTTTCGATCTTGTTCATCCCAGTACTCAGCGCGGAACAATTTTTCCATGTATTCGACTTGTATTGGCCACTAGAACGTCCAAGAGTCAGCATTTGTCTGATGGGCAAAACTGAGGGGCAGAGGAAGTGGAAGAAGCCCTGTGATATGCGAGGAGTACTCGATCACATGAAATGGAGAGAGCAGCTCCAACCGAACGGAAGCAGAAATCTGAACGATCCTACATATTCGCATATTGCACCCTCTTGGAAGTTCTCGCTGAATCTGTAGCGCTGCTTCGGGTCCAGCTTCTCGACTTTCCTTTTCCATCCTTTGTGATTGACCCAATTTCTCGGTATACAATGCCATAACATGCCAACCATCGAGTTTATGGAAGTCTACACCATCAAACTGGGGTCTCCAAGCATCAACAACGTAGCCGCCGAAAATAGCATTTTCTGCTGATTTCCCATACTCGTTCGTTTCCTCGTCCTCGAAGAACTTCGCATTGTCAGTTTCGTTTCTTGCATGAAGATAGGGCCTTGAAATTTACAGGCTCTTGTTTCGTTGCAAACTTTTTCTGATCTTCAGGCAAGCCGTAGCCTTCCTGTATTTTGATATAATTTACAGCTACATGCTGAATACATCAAGTTAACTGCTATTGAGTCATTCCTCGGAGTTGATTGTCCTACAGTCAACTCATGTACAAGCTCTCAAGGTCAGTCAAGCTCTGTCAGCACACCTCGACTTCCGTGTACTCACAATCTTGACAATAAAGAATTGTTGCTTTAGAACATCCGCAACTGTCAAATTCGTCATATGGAGCAAAGGTCTTAGATTCTCGTATGAAAGTGTTATTACCCAGTCCTTAGTCTTGTGGGAGTCCGGAGGCTTTAATGACGAGTGATCGTATGACCATGCATCTTACCTCTAGGATCCGTAGTTCTTGTTGTTGATGGCCCAAGCTTATACCTGACCTGATTCTTCTCGCGCAGCTGAGTCCATATATCTTTGATCTAAGTATGGATAATTGGCTGGTAGCTCCTATCGTAGACTAAGCCGTGGATAAGATGCAGATCTAGGAAGTAGCGAGCCTGCGTATAAATGAAATCATGGACTTACAGTCAGGTCGGCTTCTGATTTCTCCTCAGGCTTGCGAGTACGAAACCTATATAAGGGTCTATTTGTACCATCATCATTCAATTGTGTCCTATCAAGCTCCGTCCATTCGGAATTTATCATCCCGTCAAACCTGTCAACAATCAGCAATCGTCCTTCTTTGAACACCCAGGTCAGTCTCCAGCGTGGCAGTACAGTACCAGAGCCACATTGGAGTCGCTTGCAAAATCCTCGTCGTCAACAGCAAGATCGGCTTCAGCGCCTCCCAAACAAGATTATTCCCAGCATCCCAATTCCCTAACGTCCTATCACCAATCATATCACCATCCTTTTTATTCCATCTCTTCCTTAACAATATAGGATGGGGAGCATGAGTGAAATCCGTCGGTTTTGCATCTGCCTTACTCAAGCAGCCACTTTCTTCCAGCTCCCATGTCGAGAATGTGCGAAGACTTTCTCTCTGGTATGCCTCACGGGCTTTGAAATTATTAAGAATGAATGATGTTGGTGCTTCGCTGTCGTCGAGAAAAAAGATCGGAGTTACGCCACTTTGCCATGCGGCTATGAACAGGATGTAAGGATTTGCACCGTATCGTTTCGCGTACTTTGTGAGGTATGGGGCGGCTAGATTTGTAGGGGTGAGACCCTGTAGGGGGTTTGGAAAGGGGAGATCTGGAGGGACGAGGTCTGGCAGAGAATCTGGGGTGGCTGGATCAGGAGGGACGACATCGGGAGGGGCGATATCTGGAGAGGCGACATCATCTGGGGGAGTGAAATCATCTGGGGGAGTGAAATCATCTGGGACGAGATCTGGAAGAAAGTCAGGAGAGGCAGACATTCTTGAGTTTTGACATGATGTTGCGAGGTAGTGAGGGTATAGAATCGTTGTTTATTCCGACTCTCCGAGACGCATTCCTCAGATTGAGCTCGACACCCGAAAAGGATGCAGGCCACCGACAATGAGAAACCACATCACCGTGAGCTGCCCTGAAACCAAGGAAGATGAGAAGGGAGGGACTTGACCTTGCTCAGGAACCCGAGGAAGATTGTCTGTAAAGTCCCACTGGGGATTCTAGTCATCCAAAAAGGGAAATCACGAAGGAAAATTCCTGAGACTATAGCTTCAGCAAGCGACAATTGCTTTTCATTTCCGCTAAAGTCATCCATCCACCGTCAGGAAATGGTCTTTACAAAGCCACCTCCCATCCATCCATCATACGCCATTTGTAACCACCCATCCATGCCAATAATATACACAAAAAACAAACCCCAAATCTGATCAGCCCATGCTCATGTAAATACCTCCGCGACAAAATGCCGAACTCCAAGGCGGAAATGGTGAGATTCAAGGAGGATCATGATCTTTCGGAAAAGAGCTGGTTGTTTGAAGCCTAGGGATTTTTTGCTTTTGATGTGCATTAGTTCCGTCATGGCTTTCTTTTGGAGCACTGTGTTGCCGAGATCGACGATTAATTCGAGGATCCGTTGGTTGGTGGGGTCGTCGTCAATTCTGGATGCTGAGACAGCGGCTCGTTGTTCTTCGGTCATGGCGCTCCGCGACAAAATGCCGAACTCCAAGGCGGAAATGGTGAGATTCAAGGAGGATCATGATCTTTCGGAAAAGAGCTGGTTGTTTGAAGCCTAGGGATTTTTTGCTTTTGATGTGCATTAGTTCCGTCATGGCTTTCTTTTGGAGCACTGTGTTGCCGAGATCGACGATTAATTCGAGGATCCGTTGGTTGGTGGGGTCGTCGTCAATTCTGGATGCTGAGACAGCGGCTCGTTGTTCTTCGGTCATGGCGATGTCGCTGATCGTTTGGTGTTTCCAGGGTTCGTAGGAGAAGAACTTGCCCAGGTCTTGGGGGATGCAGAGACCGAGTGATACGCCCATTGTCGTGGTGTTGCTGTCCCATTTGTATTCGGATAGAATCTCGAGGCCGTGTACGCTTCGTGAGATGAGTCCTAGGACGAAAAATGCAGTTCCGCGAAGACTCATGATCTCGTGGGTTTCGGCAATCTTCACGATGTTTTCGATGACATCTGACTCTTCGAGGAACGGTGCTCCAAGTTCCATAGATCCGACATTTCCAACGGCCCAAAGACATCCCTTGACTTTGACAAGCAATTCCGGATCGTTCGAAAGCATGCCGTAATCGCGAATCGTGGTAGCGAATTCGTCGAAATGTCCCTTCTCACGCAACAGCTTACAGCCTTCTTTCGTTCTTGTCAACTCTCGATAAAAGTGCGGTGGCACATGAGCGTCATTGTCGCCTTCCATGAAGAAGTTGTCTTCGTCCATACTCATCCGATTCGAGGTTTCTTCCTGAATTTCGACGAAAGAGCGTGCCAAACTAGCCTCGATGACGCCAACATAGCTATCATTTCGTCCGAGAAACCAGTCGTCCATTTCATTGCTAATGTAGTCCAGCCCATCGAGGTAGTGGTAACCGATAGAAGTGGAAAGGAATCGCAACAGCAGTGGCGCACCGATTTCGCCCAGGTGATCGAGAGCCGGACGACATTGTACAATGTACTCGAGGTAGTCTTTCCGATTGCAAGCTTCCTCGAGAATCTTAATGGCAGTGGCGCATACTTCTACCTCTGGGTCATATAACTGCGTGACCAAGAGCTGAATAGCCCATTTCGAGTCGCCAACGCCCTGACTTCCTGGGCCACTGGGTCTTGATCGGCTGGAGTATTTCCTCAAGACATTCGTAGCATAGATTCGAATCTCTTTTGAGCCCGCAGTTAGGGCCTTCGAGAGCAGAACTCGTGGATGCCCCTGCAGAGTATAGTTGAAATTCGAAAGCAAAAGCTTGATGAGATCAGGTCTCTGCTTTAGGTCTATGATGTGATACATCATGTTGATCATTCGCCATCTGTCAAGCATAAGAAGTCCTTTCGTATCGCCACTAAGAGTACCGATCATTGCAAAATAACCAGCACAGCAAGTCTCAGCCAGACGCTCTCTTGAGAACATTGGTGATTGTGCTGTCAAGCCACTGGTCTGCAATAATGTCAGCTATGTTTATCAGCCAAAGTGTAAATCTTACCGGATCACACTGTGCTAGGCACTCTGCAATTTGCCTTAGCAACTTATTGTCGATTAGATACTTTACACCTTCCTGAGTCTGAAGAAGAGTATGCATAAGCGCACATCCTACTCTAGTATACTTTGAGTTGATTCGCGTGCTTCTGACTTCGGCGAACTTGTACTTAAACGGTCTGTAGAAGCTCATGATTCTCTTAATGAATTTCGACGCCTTGATCGCTTCGTCCAGTCGCTTGCCATTCAGAAGTGGTCCTTCGATGACCTTCAGGATGATGTCCCATTTCCATTTCAACGAATTTGAGCTTGTCAGGACCTGAGTCTCCACTAACATTTGACGAAACGTTGTCTCATCAAGAGAGAGGTTTGGATTGGCTTTAGGTTGCTCCTCCAAGTTGGCCAAATTGTCGTTGCTATTGTTGACAGAATTCGTCAAAGCTCCAGCAGCGGAGGGAGCAGTCCGATATAGCGTCCGACTTACACTGCTGATTTGATAGACAGTTCCAGTAGCATCATATCGTGACTCCTGCCCGAACTGTGATGCCTCCGCAAAGAGCTCAGGTAGCAATTGTATGCTACTGCTCCAAGAAGATGGCAGCAAGTTGCTGGCTAGCTTCAAAACTTCTCCAATCAACAACGTGGTCTTCCTCTTGAGCATGGAGTTATCAGCTTCTCTCGTCACTTGCAACAACCCCTTCAGCAAATCACAGGAGAGCAGAACTGCGAGAACAAGAGCTGTGTAGTGATCCACAAAACTCTTGTCCCCGGACTCATCTTCAACAGGTTGTGTGATCTTCTGGGGAGCTGCCTTCAGATTTGCTACCCGTCCATAGGTCGTAAGGCGCCTGCCTGCTAAGTATGAAGTTGCCCAGAAAGGGGACTTAATTCGAAGCATGGAATAGAGCATGTCGATGACAGTCTCACGTATTGCTGGGTTCGGTAACATCAAGCTGTGAACTAGTGACCGAATGGCTCTGAAGTTGTACATAGACAATGACATAAGACCTGGCCATGTCTTTAGGGCATATGCGATTCCCTTCGAGTTCTGCTTGAGAACACTTTCTTTGGCAAAAAGGGAATCAGTGAAGGCTGTGAACAGAACCTCAAGTTCGTAGCCTGATCGAAGGTATTTCCGTCGTTCTGGAGCGTCTAGTAGGTATAAGAACGCGGCTGTAAGACTTTCTGAGCCTTCGTAGGTTCCTTCACCCAAGGCGTCGGCCAAAGGTCTGATCCCACCAGAAGCCATAAGAAGTTCTGGATCCCGAACTATAATTTCAGCCAGAGTTTCTATGCAAATAGACCTTAGTCTGTCCTCGGTATGCTCAGCGACGGATGCTATAGTCCTCACGACAGCTCTTGATAACTCTTTAACGCCGTCCTTGATGTCTAGAAATGCACGGACAAACTTTAGAGCCTGTTCACGTTCCACGTCTGCCTTTCTTTCCTTTATAAGCGATCTATAGTTCGGTTAGTATACTTCACGCCCATCGAGAGCATTATTACTTACAGAACGACGACATAGTCAGTGTTCAGGGCTCGAATTTTCTGAAGCGATGTAATATCAGATATGGCATATCTTGTCATTCGGTATCCAGCTGCCACTACCTCTCTGCTCTCGCTCAGAAGCATGACTTGCATGCGAAGTCCGAAGACTGACCACACCAGATCATACTTCAGCGTGGGATATCGCTTGAATAGCTCAACGAGGTTGTTCGCGTGCCCAACGTAGTAGTCTGGAGTCAGACCCTCGATCTCTAACGCCTGCAGAATTTCTGCAAGAGCGTATGTTGGCGACTCAGCTGGTTCATCTAGCTCGGAACCTCCAGCACTTCTAGTTGCGCTTGGAGGTGACCTCAAACCATTACTGCTTTGGAATACAACATCCATTCGAGGTCTTGTGGGAGTTGTAGGGAGCTTAGGTCTCTGTAGTTCTGTGATCTGGTTCCGCAGCTCCTTAATCCTCTGATTGGAAGAGTTGAGCTCTGCCTCGACGCGCGCCCGTTGTTCCTTCGTTTGCTTTGCCTTCTTCGAGTTCAGCGCCTCCAGCATATTCTCACTACCCTCTTTAATTTTCATTTCCCTGTTCAAAGCTTCGCGCAAACTCGCCAGTACCTGCTCGGGTATAACACCATCATCCTCGTTCAAGCGATCCAAGTTGACCATCGACGCATTAATGTCCATGTTTGACCCGGTTCTAGAGGGCGCGAGTTGGCTGCGCATATTAGAACTGAAGCTTCCTGGCGCAGGAGATGGGGCGAGAGAAGAGCCTCGCGGACCGTACGACGCCGCGGAGTTGGAGTGTTGACGACCATTGCCCAGAGCTCCAGGCTGCAGACCCCCATTTTGTTGTTCGGAGCTGGTCCTTGAGTTGAGCGTGCTATATGATGGCTGATTGTATACAGACTTCTGAGTCGGCGTCGCTGACGTGCTCAGAATGCTCGGCGGGCCAACCATCTGTCCATCGAGGGGGGAGGTCAACGTGCTTTGTCTGGTGGTGGCATGTGTGTTGGAGGAACAGGATGGACCTCAGGATGACCCAGCCTATCCGCAAGTCTTATTCGGCCTCATTCGAGAGTGGTGTTGTGCGCAATGTGTTTTCGAGATATCTAGATCGTGCTTTCGTTGGAGGTGGGAGGCTGAAAGGTGTCGCGAGTTGGGCGTATCAAGCAAGCAGATACGAGGTTCGCAGATTCTTGTTGCAAATGATTTCGTAAATGATCGTTAGCAGATTCGAAATCTGTTCCTCGTTAATTTCGTGGTTGCGACAGAATTTTCGGTATGTACATGATCCTGTTTCAAGCAACGTCTTCAACATGGAGGAGAGAAGCTTGAAGATGACGAAGCACAGACCACTGGGCAGCCTGCAGCCAGTTCGCTACAGTTTCGCAAAGCGATTTGTCTTGTTGAAACAATTGCATTCAACCAAAACTTACAAAACGTCTGATCCTCTGTCCAGCAAAGTTCGATGTTCTCCCAGACCAGCTGGAGGTCTAGACGGCTCCTTCTAAACATAGGATGTGGTGGTGTTACCGTTTGAGCGGAGGAGACTTGGATGAACGCATACCAACTATCCAAATCTGGCAAGCACGGGGAACTTCACCGCAGGCCATTATTGCTCTCTTGAGACAGCTTCACTCACATCTCAAGGACTTATCGTCACAAAGCTTGATTCCCACCGGATGCATGAATTCCGGAAAATTCCCATACTATCAACTCGTCCCATCTTAAGCCACCAGATGCACGGTCAAAGTATGCCGAACAAGACTGCCAAGGTCTGTACTGGACTGGATGTTTGATGCCGCTGTTAGGTCTTCTACATTATATAGACATTGGTACGTCCTATAGGCCCGAGATGTTTCAAGGCTCGGACCAACCCTTCCTGTCCAAAAACCATACCGTATCCATCTCTGCAGCCGCATGGAGAATAAGGAGCTTCAGAGTGTAACATCCAATGGGAAAATGCAGTGGGGTTCAGCCTTCCGCTTGCTGGGGTAACAGTCAGAATCACACCACTTAGAAAAAGACGGTACCACCCGGGTATACAGGTAGGTCAGCCTCGCTGCGGTTGCGATGTTCTATGCAGCAACTTCAATGTCCTGAGATTGAAGAGAAGTTGTGTCCTTCAAGAGAAATCTCTTCAACGACCCAGACTCGATCAAAAAAACCCCCAAATTTGCAATTATGCTTAAGCATTTGGTAGTGGAAGACTCCACGAGGCTGACATTTCGGCGTCCTCCGAACTCAAGCTAATCCCGGCCTCTGAAGCTTGAATGCCTCGAACAAGTTCTGGTTCGCGACTCTCCTCCTTCGCAGCTTGCCGTGCCGTTAGCCAGTCCCCGAGAGATAACACGGATAGGCACATATAAAGACCTCAGAGCTCCCCTCAGCTCTGACACTTCCCAGTCTCTATCAATCGGGGTTTCATTCACAGTTCACCAGATACAGGTCACTGCTAGAGCTCTCCATTCCAGCATTCAAGCTTCGAATATCGTACGACTAAACAACTTCTTCAATTACCTCTAGACTTCACTCCCCAACCAGCTCCAGCAATGGCCGCAGTTATCTCAGCACGTTACGGCAAAGACAATGTCCGCGTCTACAAGGTCGAGCGGGACCAGGCGACAGGTACCCAGACCGTCACAGAGATGACCGTCTGCGTACTCCTCGAAGGTGCCATTGAGACATCGTAAGCTCTCCCCAGAACCCGCATTCTCTCCACACTATCTAACAAACTCCAGATACACCAAAGCAGACAACAGCGTGGTCGTGGCCACCGACTCCATGAAGAACACCGTCTACATCAAAGCCAAAGAGAACCCAGTCACTCCTCCCGAACTCTTTGCCTCCATTCTCGGCACACACTTCGTCCAAAAGTACCCTCACATCACCACTGCCAACATCAAGATCGTCACCCACCGCTGGACGAGAATGACGATCGATGGCAAGCCACACCCACACTCCTTCTTCCGCGACGGAGCATATACCCGCAATGTCGAGGCTCGAATCCACAAGTCACAAGGAATTGATATCCGCAGCGCCATTGTTGGTCTTGAGGTGTTGAAGAGCACTGGCTCGCAGTTCCATGGCTTCGTGAGGGATGAGTACACTACCCTACCTGAGGTTTGGGACAGAATTCTCTCAACCAGCGTGGATGCTGGATGGTCATGGAAGACATTCTCTGGCTTGGATGCAGTCAAGGCAGCTATCCCCAAGTTCGACAAGGCATGGGAAGACGCCAAGACTATTACTTTGAAGACTTTCGCGGAGGAGAACAGTCCATCGGTTCAAAACACCATGTTCAAGATGTGCCAATACATCCTTGAAGCTGCTCCAGAAGTCGAGACCGTCGATTACTCACTTCCCAACCGTCACTACTTCGAGATCGACCTCAGCTGGCACAAGGGTACCAAGAATACTGGTGCGGATGCTGAAGTCTATGCTCCTCAATCTGGACCCAATGGTCTCATTCAAGTTACTGTGGCTAGATCTCAGTTGAGCTCTAAGCTATAGATGGGTTTGCTAGATGGGTAGATGGGTAGATCGTTCGTTTGCTTGCTAAAAGACCACGGTCTTTTTTGATGAATATATGTCGGAATTAGGCGTTGCTTTTGAAGAGCTTTCTAGGGCTGCATCGCACATAGGAGTTTCTCAGATACCAAATTGAAATACCAATGCAAAAATTATATTTACACTCATTTTGTTTCTCATCTTTTCTTTCGTGACTTCAACTTCTCATTGCATATTATTTCTGTCATCGCATTTGAAAGTTCGGTGCTTCCCCGCATGGTTGATAGGAACATGCCGCATATTGCTTTTTCCCTTGCTTGATAACGACGAAGACTTGGATTGGACTGGAGGTCGTTTAGTACGCCTCATGGTGTCGCTCATATCGGATTGTGAGACGGAAACTTAACGTGCGGTCGACATTTATCGACAGGGGGGCCTGACGGGAACCTAGAAATTCTCTGTTGAGGACAAGCATTGAAGGCGGGTACTCCTCGACTGGGTAGATATTTCCGGGGAGCTATTCAAATTCTCCTAGCTCAAGTCAAATAACCAGACTCAGGCCCTAAAGACATTCTAACCGTCAACCTCATCAACCCCATCACTCCTCTCAAACCTCTCACTCATCACATGTACTTGTGCCGCCATCTTCCTGCTTTCCATTAGCCCTCCTTCTCCCCTACCCTCCACCCCTTCCCCACAATCTTTGAGCCTCCTTACACTCTCCCTACGAATCAAAAATTGACGTACCTAAGAAGCAAATTCATCTCCCCAACACTAACGTCCATCTTCAACCAAGCAATTCTCTCCATCCGCCTAGAAATCTCCTTCCTCTTCCCAATCCACCTAACTCTCTTCCAGACTTCTTCTTGCCACCACTTCCACCTTCCTTTTCTTTCTCTTGCTATGCCTTCCTCCAGTTGCTCTCTTCTCTTCGAGTAACCATCAGCATTCTCAGCACCGTTCTCTCTCCGTAAACCCTCTCTGTACCCATCAATGTGCTCTCGTTGTAAGCTTTCCAGGTCCTCCCATAAGCTTTGAAGCAGAGAATTTAAGGCGTCCAATCCTTTCTTGAATGTTCCATCTCCATCGAATCTTGGTAACGGTGCCAAGCAACTCTCCTCTCCAACACACTCCACTGCTGATCGCAATTGCTTTTTGGTGATTTCGATGTCGGATTTGAAGGTGTGGATTTCGGAGGTTGCGGAGAGGGTTAAGGTGTAGACTGGATTAGGAAGTTAGCGACTTGGACAAATGTCCAAGAGAGAGTGGCCTGTGGCTTATTGGTGCTGCAACAGAAGATGAGAGCTCGAAGTGGAGGAAGTGAGGTTCTTACAGGTCAAATAGGAAGCAATCAGGCCCAGAAAGAAGGTGAGGATCGACAGAATATTGCCGGTTATTGTTAAAGGGGAGTCTGTGCATGCTGTCATGGTAGAGGCACGAGATATTGTGCCGAGTTGTTTGCTTCATCGCGGGGAAGGGAGAAAGAGGGACTTTTGAATGTTGGGATAAGTAGAGGAGTCGAGGCTTCTCTTTCAGCTGCGAGAATGCTCTACTGAAAACGAAACATTTTGAGACGTCAAGTCTTGACTACCTTTGAGAGATGTAGGTCATATGTCAAGATGGAAGAAACAATCCAGCCGATTGAGGTGGTTTGAGAGAGTAAAGAGGGAGAGAAAAGAGTGGGAAGTTTGGGGAGGGAGGAGGGCCGGATGAGGATGGTGACAACGTGGTTGGGTGAACACCGAATGCCAACACCGAAACAATTTTGTTTGTAGCCAGCTCTTCAAAAGTCCTTATAAAGATCCCAAAATTTTGATGTTGCAGGGAAAGTCGTTCGAAGGTTTTCACTCTCAATTTTGATCGTGGCCTTAATTGGGAAAGAGCAACAGGGGCCGGTTGTCGGTTCCTCGCTTCGGCTGACGACTGACGCACGTCCTCTCCTTGAGGAAGTCTGCAAAATCAATTTTGAATCCTTTCTTGCTTTGCTCCTTCCTCTTTACTTCAAATATTTTGTCTTGCTTTCGTGAAAACAAGTGGGAAGGAGTCGGTCAGGGTTGAGGTTGACGTTTCGAAAAAGAGATTGAGCCCCAGAGTTTACGTGGTACGTTGTTCGATGACCATTCGTGCACCTATACCAAAGGCTGCCGGTACCAAAGGGGCACGCTCCAACTCACGTATCATCATCAAGCTGCCATTTATTTGTTCCATCAGCTTCCTCCTCGAAGGTCACAACATGGGAACCCACCATTCATATAAAATACCACCATTCGACGTGGCAAGCTCAGCTGCTCTCGCCACAAAGATTCCTTCTGGCCCAAGCGAATCAGAGCAATACCGCTTGGGAATGCTGCTGATGAGAATTTATTCCGCTAAAGATGCTAAGTCCTTCTTCACGCAGATACTGTGGGTAGCTAATATAATAGTTGCGAATTTTCAATTTGCAAGCGCCGCCCTTACCTCACGATCGTGCAAGTGCATCTTTGGATGGAGAGCAGAAAAACGGTCACTCTCAACATAAGACTTGATTTGAGAAATCTAGTTGTCATTGGCCAAGTTGCGAGTGTCTTGTATTTGTTGTCATGATTGATTGTGGCTTGCTTTGCTTTTTCGCGTTATCGTCTTTGAGCATGGCAAGACTGGCGGCTGGAGGTTGGAAGTTGGATTTCACTTACTTGATCAGAAGCTTTGTATCCTCAAAGTAATCCTAAAGAGCCACCATTATGTCTTTTGACTGCTCGTACGACTGCTCTGTCAACCCCAGCGTTGTAACTCCCTAAGCTGATATATCAGGAATCGGCGTAAGTGGCCGTGGCGAGCCTTACGGTAGCACATCACTGAAATATGCAATCAGGTTATTATTGGCTTCGTTGTGACTGGTTATATTACTGTGGTTATCTTGGTCGGATATTATCTTTTCGCTTTCCAACCGGAATCTGACCCTTTTCGTAAGGGGAGCTCCTCAAACAGTGCCGCGAAAGGCAATCCCCTCGATCAGCCCTTCGAAGGATCACAGATTACTTTCGCTAGCTTCGGGATCAAGACGGACCACAACAGAACAAGAACAAGCGGCAAAGTCGCGAAGGCGCGTTCATCAAATGTGTGCTGAGTATGACGAACTTGCAAATTGTCACCGGTATTGCTATACTCGTTAGTGGGTATGCAAATCTGCGTTGCGGGCTCTCTTCCTACCACTGGCAGGTCCTAATCTACCTTGCTTGGTTCTTGAATATCACACACCTTGCTGCTCTCACATTCCTGCGAAACTATCTCCACAACCATCCTGGAGAGCGTGCGTGGCGACTGATATCCATGTTCCTTTTTCTATGCATGCTGATTACAGCCATCGCGCCTACAGCAAACTTTAACTGGGGAGATTCGGAAGAGTACCAAAACTTTGCGAGCTCATACGCCATCTGCTTCTTCAAACTACCTGTAAACGAGAAGTCTCCATCAGCTGGATCGGCCATACCATCCGTTTGATTCTTGTTTCAAGCTTTGTAACGAGAGTCTTGAAATTGCACAAATCACTGTCCGTGGGGCTCATAGGTCGTACAAGAGGATACTTGAGCCTAGCTTGGCGAAGACTGCTGTTGTGTTGTTACCTTTGGCCTGGAGTTCGCGCATACCGGCATCACTGGAAGAGAGCCTTATTTTACCGGCCTGGCGTAGCTGCCTTCCTAACCCTGAGAATAGCGCCGGATTTGTACTCTTCTATGTTTTCAGAAGTAAGTGAAATATTTGCAAAGGATCGTTCATGATAGGTACTGACTCAAAACTATTCAGGTCTATTGGCTCTTGGTATCAATCATCTGGGGCACCATTCGCCTTGTCAGTGTTCGAGAATCTAACGATGGTGGTGAAAGTGACTGGGCATTTGGGCAGATATTGCCAGTTGTGCTGCTTCTCTATCCTCTTATGGCGATTGTTGAATAAAGGTATCCCGGTTAGTTGCCAGACTGTTCGTGAAATATTTTCATGATTTCTTCGCTAACGTATGTCTGTTCCGATACGGATGAAGCGTTAGATAAAAGCTATGAGAATCCCGAGGAAGCATCTGCATCTTCTTCCAGAGCTCCAAGCATCAATCCAACCCCACCCATACGGATACAGACAACGTCTCTTGAGCACCAAGATACTCCAGACCTTGACCATCTCCCCGAGCTCGATCGAGATTTCTATAGCGATGTCGTATGGTTTCAATTGTTGGTATATAGCACGTAGTACTGATGGTCATGTACACTGGCAATGTATTGGGTGCAAATAATCTGTTCGCAAGTACAATTTCATACCTAAGTTGGCTCTTGATGATACCACTCCCTACTATGTTCTTTTTCATTGTCATTGCTCTCGGAGTTGAAACTTGGAGTTCTCGTAACAAACGGGTTGACTTGTTTATTGCAGCAAGTCTATGCATATGTTGTGTAAATGGCGGTCTTTGGACTGATGGCTTTTATGGGGTTGGAATACCTATCTTCATACGTATTCCTTACGTCTTTGGACTTGATAATATATATCTGGAGATGATGTTGGCGGCGACTGTCTTATACACAGCTAGGTCTTTCTGGACAAGCTATAAAATACTCTGGTTAAAATAGGATATTTGGCAAAGAGGTTTATAGAAGCGGATTATTCGTTAAGAGGTTGATTTTCATCTCCGTTTATCTCTTTGGAAGGATATATGGAGATAAAGAGATATTTCAATAGAGTAGTCAGAAAATGCTGGTTCTCTTTTCACATACCACTGGCATACTGAGCTCAGGAATACATACTTTAGCGATCAAATGAGCCACCCATCTACGGTCCTTCTCAAAAACATGGAAATTCACTACCCCGCTCCTCTCCTGCCTCTTCAACGTAAATCAAAATTCAACCTTCAAATTGGGTTCTTTTGAGTGCATTTTCCGAATTCAACATCGGGGTGCTTTTTGAGAGGAACACTCTTACTGCGACTTGGCTCTGGACTCTCTTGCACACCACGCTCTCGTCTCCATACATCAAGTAACGTGCAAATCGATTCATACAAGCCATGCTTCCCTTCACCCTAATCTCTCGTTCCCGTAAATCTGATCAAGTCAATTCATCATTCCGGCTCCGCACCATGTCCGCGAGATGTGTCTTTTGGAGATGGTGCAGTTTTTTCACAATTTAGACCCTAGTGAGACTTCCTTCGATTTCCTTCACAACTTCGCATGCTGTTGAAACCGTGGAAGCCTCGGAAGATGGTCATCGATCCTTAACGTAGCTGGGACTAGAGCAGCAGTCAGCATTTACTCCACAATGGGGGGGGGAACTAGTAGCATCTTGAGCTCCTTTCGAAAACATCCTCTTTGACTTACGGTTCCTGATGTCACATTACCAAACTCCCTCAATCTCAATAACAAGCATGTTATTCGCCATCACCCAATCCAAACTCTCTACCACCATCTCCCAGCACTCCCTCTCCCAACAAATCTCAACCCAACTCGACACCCACCTCTCTGCCTTCAACCCCCGCGACTTCTCCGCCGCCTCGTATTATCACGAGCCATGCGTCGCTATCTCTTCTCAAGGCGTTCTCGTCCTCCCCACCCGTCAAGACATATTAAGCTTTCTCTCCAGCGCTATGGAGAGGTTGCGCCAGGACGGATTTGATCATTCTGAATGGGCTGGGCAAATAAAGATTATCGGTGCTTGGGGATGATGGGGAAAGGGACTGTTATTGGCTAGTTGTGGGTGTAAGGGATTGAAGGAAGATGGGGAGATTGTGGAGCAGTTTACTGCTACGTATACATTGAGGAAGTGGGAGGGGAAGTCAGTGATACATGTTTCTAATCGAGACGCACTTGCATCTAAAGTATCGACTAATGAAAGGGCACATTCAATATCGCAGCTAACTCCATGCTTCGTATGTAAATTTATCATTCATAAACGCAAAGAGGGCGGCTTTTCGTAAGCTCTAAAGAACGCCTAAAGAGCATTCAAAGCCCAATACAACCCTTCCCAATGCATAAAATCAACAATCAACAATCTAAGCTCGAACTGCAGCACCCAACGCACCACCAGTAAACCGAGTACCACCCTCCTGTCTCGGCGCACTAGAGCCACCACGTCCACCACCTCTACCACCACGCTGACCTCCTCTGTTACCACCACGTCCTCCTCTGCCGCCTTGTCGCTCGAATGCATTGGCTGTGCCTTGTGTTCTCGTCTCCAGGGTTCGCTCGTTGCTCTCGATGAGACCGCTTGCTTTGTCGGAGAGAGTCAGGGCCAAACTCTGCAGTCTGCTCAACTCGACGCCCTTTCTGAAGATGATGGAGGAGTTGACTTGGTCGAGTGCGGCGGCGAGCTCTTCGTGGCTGATCATCTTGCTGACGATAGCGGCGACCTTGCGTTCACTGAGCTCGAACATGGATGAGAGAGTTGCGACGGAGAGGGTGTCATAGTAAGGGGCGTAGGTGAAGAGATATGTTCGGAGACCTTCTTCTTGAATTTGTTCCGAGAGCATCGCCTTGATGGATTCTGGCTTTGCCATGAGTTCCCAGATTTTGATCGAGTGGATGAACTCGGTAGCTTTCTTCCACTCGCCAGCCGCCAATGCCTTTGAGGCTTGCATGACATGATCTCTGGTATTCTCTGGGGGTCCGGTGAATATTTGGCGCTCGTGGTACTCGAGCATTCTTCGGTATGTCTTGCTGATGACTCGCTTCTTGATATCAGGCGATGAACCGGTCTGGGCAAGGAGAGGAATCTCTAGCAGCATGCTGCAGGTAAGGTACACGCATTCCAGAAGCTCGAGGTTGATGTGCATGTGGAAGGGGAGCTGGCGTTGTCGTTCAAGTCGTTCTTGTTCTGGCGAGACTTGGTTGTATCGCTGGATCATAACACCTTGAGCGAGCAACTCCTTTTGACGTCCACTTCCACATATCTCTTGAAGAGTAGTCTGGGCCTCATAGACAAGACCGGCTCGGAAAGCGCAAAGACCAACTTGAACAAGAGTTCTATTGAACAGAATTTGGCTGTGCACATCGAAGGCGTTGATGGTCTCTTGCAAATGTGACATAAGCATCATGTCGCGGGCCTTGTAGTAGTTGTCGTGTAAGGCGAGGAAGTAGATCTGGCAAAGCATGGCTCGGGCACGGATAATACCATCACTGTTAATGAAGAGATATGTGCAAAGGACGTTGACCAATTCTGTGGCGTCTGTGACCTTATCGCGAGGGGTGATGGAGGAGTTGAGAGAGGTAGGGATTGCCTTCCAGCAGTTCTCCTCAAGGATCTTGACAACAGCAGCAGGCTTAGAGTATCGTTAGCAGGATTAATTATATGAGAAAACAGCAGACAAACCTTGAAGTAGACATGCTCCAGTCTTCTCATGACGATTCGGTTGAGGCCTTCCTGAGGGATTTCCAGTTTCGTATCTTTCTTCAGGCTCTCAATATACAACAGAGTTCGGACAATGTTGTTGTACAGAGCTCCCTCGTCAGACAAGCGATCGATGTACTCAGCAGTGTGAGGATCAATGTGCTGGAGCGATCTAGTGAGCTCATCGTCAAGTCTTTCGACATATGAGACTACACTTCCTGGGATCTTGAACTTCTCGCCTGGAGTGATCGTTGGCTGCTTGTCATCATCCTCCCACTCTTCCGCGTTCTCGACAACTACCAGTTCTCGGTTCGACTCCAAAACTTCAAGGAGGTTGGCGAATTCCTTCTCAGCTGCTTTCCATTGATCCTGGGACATGAAGGTTTGGACACCGGTACTCAGGTCGAATCTGGTAGAGATGAGAGTCAAGAGAACCCGGACACGTTGGTATGGTGTTGTGGCAACCTCGTGGAGCTTCTCCATAATCTTGATCTGCTCTGTCCGGTCGGTGTTCTTCTTACCGCGAGACTCCATGATTGTTCGGAGATGCTTCAGGATACTCTCTGGTGTAAATTGCAGTGTTCGTCCACCCTTGCCAACGGTCGAGAATCCTTCATCGTCGTCGTCAATAGCAAGTTGAGGAACCCCTGAAATTGGCTTGACCTTCTTGGGCTTTGGAGCAAGCTCTTCCTCCTCCTCTGATTCCATGAATGCATCCTTATCTGCCCTGTACGCATCGATATCCTTCTGGTAATCCTTATTGTTCTTCTTGATGCGTTGCTTGACTGTTATGAGGCCACGGGCATTCGTAGCATTCATCTTCTTGGTAGACACCTTCTGCTTCGCAATCGTCTCATTCATGAAGTCCTCCAACTCTGCCACGGCTCTGATATACAATTTAGGGGTGTTGCCAGCCTGGACCAGCTTCACCACCTGTCGATTGAGCTTGTCATATTCTGCGCAGAACATATCAGCCAAATTCCATCTGATGGTCTTAAAATGACATACCGTTTGAAATGACACCCCAATCATTAATCTTCTCTCCATTTTCGATAGCCTTGACAGTGCCCTCCAATTCTTCTAATCGTTTGTCCTTGGCGGACTTCACGACCTTCGCTCGGTCCTCATCGCTGCTTTCCTCACTCTCTGAGTCTCCCCCCTTCAAGAACTTGTTGATACCAGTTTTCTTGTTACCATCTTCGTCTTCGCTGGAGGAGTCGTCATCATCGTCGTCCTCTTCTTCATCGGAATCTTCTTCGTCGGAGGCGGCCTTGACTTCTTCCTCCTCCTCGTCAGAGTAGAGCTCTTCCTCGTCGGAGGAGCTGCTGTCGCTCGAACTGTCGTTTGCGCCGCGGAAGAATCGAGACATCTTGACGGATCGAATGCGATTAATCGAGAGTGGCACTCGTTGCGATTTCGCAGACGTGTTTGTGGGGTTGTCGATGGATTTTTCAATATTGATCGCGGCGGCGCTTTTTTTGGAGGGGCAATTAAGCGAACCGTTCTGGTGGTTCATAAATTTTAGGGCTTTCGACTCAACTCCAAGGCAGAACCGGCGAGGGGCTTTATATGATGAGCAACAATTACGACTAGTATTTTAATGCAGTATTCGGGATCTAATGGTTCAATTTACCGCGCCGTACAAAGGAGGTGACTCATTTGGTCACCGCTGAAAATCGTTGGAGTCACGACCCACAACTAACCAACAAATATGCAACACCAACCCCAAGATCGTGGGAGCTCAATGATAGAAGCTCTGCCTTGAGAGTACTACTAAACTCGTCGCTATAAATGATCTGAGTCAACCCTGGGTATCTTCCCATTACTGTGTCTCTACTAGCCCGAAAACGCCTACCCAGCCTTAGTAACCGAATGTCGCTCTTTCAATGGACCCTAGATGAACTCATCGCATATGAAACAGATGTTCTAAACTCCTGGCTGATGATGCAAAACGAAGCTTGGCTGGATATTCCCCAGTAGATCCCAGATACGCCGAATCCCCAATGCTGACTCGAATTGGCTCTCCTTTCAAGTATCTCTGGTAAGCCAGTCCGGATGGTTGCAGACTTTCCAAGACTTGATACCCTTTGGTCTTTCTGCACGACTCTTCCTGGCTTGCCCGAGGACCTGGAGGCCTTCTTGTTCAACCATCACTTTGCGGAATGCCTGTACATCCTGATTCGCCATACTAGCAGCCTTCGAGAAGTCGCGGAATAATGCCTCGGCTATATATAGTTAGTGAAGGTATAGGAAATCACTGCCTGGTCATAGGCTTATTTAGGGAGGCCCAGTGGGTGTTGTGCATACGTGATGGTTGCTTAGTAGCCAGAGGTGCTATGAGTCGGGGAATTGTCGTTCGAAGCTCGCGTAACTAAAAGGAGACATCAGTAATTGCCTCTCACGGAATCTCAGAGCTTCAAATGATCTGCTGACCTGAATGTGCATCTCTTTGAGTGTTTTCATGGCCTTCTCGAGCCTCTCTTCATCCCAGACTTCTTCCGCTGCTTGATCTGAACCGGGTTGTTGATCAGCAGCACTTCCACCAGCAGGCATCTGTGACGTCTGCTGTTGTCCCTCTGCCATGTCTGTGGCCATCGGATCGTCAAAGTTGTTGCGCTCCTTGACAATCCAGACGCAGAAGGCGAAGTCGGGATCGCTGAAGGCAAGCTTTGACGCTTGCTTGGAATGTGGGGTAAATCTCAGCCTCAAGTTGGTGTGGCTGAGCCACTAAATACAATAGGACGAATAGAATATGAATCTCGAGGAAGAGTTGGTTCTTGAGAAGTCATCCCTAGAAAAGGTATTCGACAAAAAGAACCCTCTTGGTGAAACACATGAACTCTGGATGTATCAAGGCATTTCAACTTGTGCTCCTTGTCGTTTGGGACATTGCAGAGCATGGTCAGGTCTGTCCAGGTGGCTAAGAGTCGGAGGGAATATCAATGACTTTTTCTTGTACTGAGCAGTCGCATTTGGACAAATCTCACTCTTTGTGAGAGAATCATATAGTTTGGGGCTTTTCGCTGTTAGAAGTCGCGATTGCGGTCTAGGAACTAGCACGCAAGACGAGAGCCAGAGAGAAGAGGAAGTCCTCGTATCCCGTATTCATCTTATCGTTGCCGTTATCGTCACCGCCCTAGACCTATTCCAACGCTAGCCGTATTTGCCTTTGTTGATGGCAGTATAATTAATTTTCTAGATCGGAGCTCGAGATGGAGGCGGAAAGTATCACGAATCCTTGACACGACACAAGTGAAGGAGACCCAAGATGTCGGGGCACGATAGACCAGTACGTCCAGATACGCGGAGCATCAAAGTTGTCAAGAAGCAGACGAGTTTCTCATCCATTCAAGATGATGCAGACTTCGTTGCAACGCCGGTACGACAATCCCACCCCGCTCATGTTTCCCATACTCTTCAGACAAGATATCGCGCGAGCTCCAGAAAGAGCCCAACAAAAGAAGGCTTTCAGCACCATTTTATTGTGCAATTGCTGACTTTCCATGCTCCCAGATCGTTCCTGCAGCACTAGCTCGAGCACAGACATTCCCCACAAACCCCTCCTTCCCGAATCAGGTCGCATTCGATCGAAGCCCGTCTGCTCTAGAGTTCCAAGTTGCTGCACTTTCCCAAAGAATTCGAGGTAATTCGAATGCAGCTAGTCCACAATTGTCTTGCGCTACACTCTCGTCCATCCCACAGGGTGAACAACAAACAGCATCTGGCCGTCCTCGCGGTGGTTCCGGTGCGAGCAATAGCAGCGTCAATACCCTTCGCTTGGCTGGCTATCACCGACCTCTTCCCGACCTAGACGAACTATCATACCCACGAGAGCAGGAAATTCGAGCAGCAACGGCAGCAGCACTCTCTTCATCAAGGTCTGTGAAGTCTACCCGCTCTGTGGACTCAATTCGGGCAATTGGCAACCTCGGGTTTGGCTCGTTGCGTGTCCACGAAATTGCGCCAAAGCTCATCCCAGACATGGAGACACACAACGCTCTTCTCACAGGAGACATAATTATCGTTCGAGATGTTCCAGTGGGCACTATCATCGGCTACGATGCTAGAAGCATTGTCGTTGCTCAGAAGAATATGTTTGAAGGCATCAAAGAGGTGCCAACAGGAGCACACTTCGTATGGGGTGGCTCTTCTGCTGGCTCTTTAAGAACTGGCTTCTGGCTCATCAGCTCGGTCAAAGGAAGTACTGAACATGGCCAAAGAATTGTGAAGAGATGGGATGCACATCATGAGATGCTGATCGAGTGAGTGTCTTGTTTTTTTTACGATCCTTCTTTGAAAAAAATTGTTCACGACTGCCTCATTGGTTGCTTAGCGCTGGAACCCGCTTTTTGACCCCTGATACACCAGAATTCATCCAACTTCAACTTGTTCTATTACAATGCTGACCAGATTATAGTGAGACGAGCGCTGCTGAAGTCTACATTCAGAAGATTAGCATCTCAGAAATTGTGGACAAGCTTCATCCTTACAGTGCAGCGCCAGCCGGACCAAGTGGTGGATCGGAGGTTCTCGCCAAGTTTCCAAACATCTGGCAGGAATTGACTTCTTCTATCAAAGGGTACATGCTGTCAAAGATCACCGGAACGGATGTCTGGAATGGCTGGCATGTCTCTTCTACCCATGACTACAAATCGGACCGTGGAGAAAACTCCACTACCGCATATGGAAAGGATGAAGTCTTTACCTTTGTCTTCCCAAAGGACCTGAGAACTTTCTCTCGACAAGTCACTGGCCGCCAGCGTACCGAACAAGCTATGGATAGCACTGGTCATATTCTAGCTGTTATCCGCGACAAATGCACATACCATGATGGGGACGAGATTGTTGGCGAAATGCAGTTCTGCTATATTACCGGAATGATCTTAGGCAACGTCGCATGCATGGAGCATTATGCTCATGTTGTTAAGATGGTCTTCAAAGCAATTCAACTCCCCTTGGCTGATCCAATCTTCTTTACGAAATTCATCAAGGCCGTGCAGGCACAGTTCACGTACGATAATGTCGGAATCGACGGAAGCATCTTCGACCATGACAGCAACTTCGAGAAGGACCTTAGGCTTATTTTGATCTCATTCAAGTCCCGATACAACGAACTCGTAATGAAGCAGACGGCGTTGGACGACGACCAAAAAGAGGTTTGCAAGGCATTTGATGAATTCGAAAACTGGCTCTGGAAGTTTCGCAATGGATGGGACCTACGGGGAGATTATGTTCGATCCGGAAAAATCCAACTCGAAGATGGCGAATTTGTCGACATGGAAACCACCGATTTCGAGGCAGAAGATGAACGAGGTGAGTGGGCGCCAGCCATGGTGGAGCTGGACGAGGACGGCCGAGAGAAAAATCTCATACGTTTTTGATTGCGTTTCTAACCTTCTGGGGTGCTCTTAGGTCCACTCTTAGGTCGCGGTCCGAAGTTTCACTCCCGCAAGAAGAGCAAATCACCTGTTGCGTGGTTCTAGTTCGCTCCTTCTAGTCAATCCGGGGCAAGTGTAGTAAACTTCGATCTTCTATCTCGACTTTGAGCGTCTTTCGACTTAAGAGCATTTCATTTGGTTTTCAACGAATCACGACATACATGAGCGGGGCATAATGATTGATGAAGCATGGGTGGGGCGTTTGCATTAGAAGGTGTTCAGGCTATATGCATATACAATGGCGTTGGACAACGAAGGATATTCTGTCTGTGTTCAGGATTTGAGCATCGCATGCGTTGAAGGGATGGATATTTGTCAGTGTAGTCATGATTTCGGCAGAAGAAGCGTTGACGGGTGGCCATTTCTGTCTTGCCAACATTTCAGTGTTGGGGGCGTTTCGTTTCCTTGCCTTTAAGCAGATTCTGCAAAAGGCGTTCTCATTCTAGTGGAGGTTGTACTTATGACACCATGAAGAGGGGTTTCCATTGCACATGCTAGGAGGACATTTCTCATGGATGTAACGAAGGGCCATACCGATTCTTCATCTTCTTTGCCTCTAGACTGGTGCATATCAACGGGCAATAACATCAAATCACATCAAAAATCAAGAACCTGCTTTGCTTGAGAATCCGAGGATCATGAATTTTCTACTGCTGCGCTAATAGCGACCATATGACAAGTAAGAGCAATTGGGGGCCAGGCAAATAATGCCGTCCTCCCTCGTGTTTGTCATCTCCACAGTGAAAACCAAGTCCATCCAGACCAGAGAAGTATGTGTATGCGCAGCCAATAATCTAAAGACGACGACCACGGCGACCTCCCTTGCGACGAGTAGAATCGGATGGGGTTGGGGTAACGTCCTCGATTCTACCAATCTTCATGCCGGAACGGGCGAGAGCGCGGAGAGCGGATTGGGCTCCTGGTCCTGGGGTCTTGGTGCCGTTACCTGAAGAGTGTGTTAGCAGAGGTCGCAGGTGGAAGGTTGGAGGGGGAAGGGGAATAGGTACCTCCGGTGGCGCGGATCTTGATGTGGAGAGCGTTGATGCCGAGTTCCTTGCATCGGGTAGCGACGTCTTGGGCAGCCAACATGGCGGCGTATGGGGAAGATTCGTCACGGTCTGCCTTGACCTTCATTCCTCCGGTGACACGAGTGATGGTTTCGCGGCCACTGGAATCACCCAGAAAGTCAGCCTGTGAACCATTCCACTTTCAATTTTTCTGTATGTTCAAAGGTGTGTGTTTTCAAGGGTAAACGTACGAGAGATCAGTAACTGTGCAATGGGTTAGCAGTGTTTCCTGGACGTATTTTCAAGGGCATAATTTGACTTACCGTGGACGAAGGTATCGTTGAATGAGGCGAAGATTCTGGCAACGCCAAAGACAAGCTCACTGGAAGCGCATCGTATTAGCATTTTTGCATGTTCTGCTCGAGGAGAGTATATTTTCGAGTTCGGAGGGACGAGGTGGTTTTCCTATCTTCAACACCTCCTCTGCCAAAATCCGAATTGCGTACGTACCCATCTCTGACTTGAGGACCGAGGGAGATATTCTCCTGGGCGGGACGTGCGACTTTCTTTGGAGGCATGTTGGCGGTTTGTCGTGTGTGTTTGAAGATTCTCAAGAAGTTCGCGAGGCCTATTTTCAAAAATCGTCAAAGTGTGGTGGTTGGATTTAGCCGAAGCGTGCTTAGCGCGACGCGCTAAAAGATTAATGGATCATTATTACGCCGTTCCGGAGCTTTCCAAAAGAAAAAATCTGACTCCTCTTCAACTCTTTCTTCCAACATCCTCGCATGAATTTTCTTTTGCGCGCTACAAAACTTGTGGCTAGGAATGAAAATTTTCCAATAACATAGTGTTCTTCCTTTCTCGGTGGCAGTGTTGGAAAATTGATCGCAATGGTAGGACCTAAGGATACAAATACGAACGGCATCGCGCTGGCACCGAAGAAGGTCGCAAACATGGAAGGGTTCGTCGTTGGCATCATCGGGATGGGAGACATGGGAAAGATGTATGCCCGGCGACTCAGTGCAGCTGGATGGAGGTAAATACCCTTCCTGCCTGCGCCATTGTCACTTTGGTAAGCAGATTTTCCACCGCTCTTCCCCTTCACCATAATGATGACTTGAGTGCATTTGGCTCGAGTATTGTCTTCAGCTTCCCTGACTACCTTTCTGGTACCAGGACTCGCGGTTGACTTTCTCTGATGAAACATCTCAGCTACCTTATTTTATTTCGTCTGAATACATTTTACCATTCCGATCTTACACAGCATATCTCCGTCGAGAACATTGGCTAACAGGATCATTCAGATTACTGACTACAAGTACCGAGAACTAACGGCTGATATTTTGGATCAGGGTCAACGCCTGCGATAGGGAAGAGAGATATAAAGCACTGTGTGAAGAGTTTGCGGACAATGTAAAACCTTGTATATAGAATATCCCTCAACAAGTGCTGAGACCTTCATAGAAACTACTCAAGATTCTTCCCAACGGCCATCTCGTATCCAGATCTTCCGACTACATAATCTACAATGTTGAGGCCGCATCAATCGACAAGGTTGTTGAGGGGTATGGTCCATGTACGACAGCTTGTGATACCCTCAATTACGTTCTTGTGTTACTGACCTCTTGAAGCTACGAAACAAGGTGCCATCGTCGGCGGCCAGACTTCTTGCAAAGCTCCTGAGATTGGCGCATTCGAGAAGCATCTCCCAGAAGATGTCGACATCGTCTGCTGCCACTCTCTTCACGGTCCAAATATTGATCCTCGTGGACAGCCTCTGGTAGGACTACTACCTGCACGATATAGCTGAGCTAATACCTAGCTCCAGGTTCTGATCCAGCACCGAGCTTCCCAAGAGAACTTCGACAAAGTCGAGCGTGTCCTATCTTGCCTAGGCTCAACCCACGTCCACCTCTCTGCCGCCCAGCATGACCGAATCACTGCAGATACTCAAGCTGTTACCCATGCTGCCTTCCTCAGTATGGGCAAAGCATGGCATGCAAACTCTCAGTTTCCGTGGGAGATCGCTCGGTATGTTGGTGGTATCGAGAATGTTAAGATCAACTTGACCCTACGAATCTACTCCCAGAAATGGCATGTGTATGCCGGCCTTGCTATCCTGAATCCCTTCGCTAAGGAGCAGATCAAGCAATACGCACAGTCTGTGACAGATCTGTACAAGCTGATGCTTGGAGGACATCGTGAGGAGCTCAATATTCGTATCAAGAAGGCAGGGAAGGCGGTATTTGGTACCATGGATCCGACTGAAGAGCTGCTGCTCAAGGATGAGGTCCTGGACCGATTCTCCCTTGGCAAAAAGCCGGAGACGCCATTACCAAACAATCACTTGAGTCTCCTGGCCATGGTGGACTGCTGGTCTCAGCTGGGTATTGTGCCTTATGACCATATGATCTGCTCTACTCCCCTCTTCCGCCTGTGGCTTGGTGTTACAGAATACCTGTTCCGCAAACCAGCTTTGTTGGATGAGGTGATCCGTATTGCCATTGAGGACAATACCTTTAGGTCTGATGATCTAGAGTTTACGTTTGCGGCAAGGGGTTGGTCTGACTGTGTTACCTTCGGTGACTTTGAGTCGTACAAGGATAGGTTCGTGAGCACGCAGAAGTTCTTTGAACCTAGGTTCAAGGACGCAACCAAGGTTGGGAATGAAATGATGAAGACGATCCTGGAGAATACTAGTAAGTAGTGGTGGGTAGTGGGTGGGACATTTCTAGATGTTTGGGAAGCGCAAGCAAAGGCAAACTGGGAGGAGTCGTGGATGTCTGAACATGCTTGGCAAGGGCGTTGCGGTTGTATGAACGTTGATGCGATCCTTTAACAAAATAGCGTTACGCTTTCAGTCCTGCCTTGAGAATCCGGAAGTGAAACACCGTAGAATATGATGTGAGAAAGCTGAGGATGAAAGTCGTTTGCCAGCTCCTCTAGAATGTTCCAACAAACGACGACCAGCACAGGAGCAGCATGTGCACAATAACAGGTAGGCTTCACCGTTTCATTCCCAATTCACATCGAGACCGAATTCTCTTATACATGCTCATCTGAACGCCATGCGTGTGCCAGAAGTTTTGCATTCATTTGCTTAGATTCCTACAGCCAGCAAAAATCGCAGCCCATCCGTTGCAAATGCAGTCGAAACCATTCTCCCAGACCCAGACCCCCAAACAACCCATCCTTAACGGTAAGACTTTTGGTATCTGGCTCTTGCTCCGGGACCTATCAAATCTGTCAGCACCACCCATGTACCTTGAAAACAGTATAGCCCACCTCCAAACTTCTTAGGCTCGCAACGTCTGTTATCCGCAACAAGCAGCGTTCGATCGTATTGAACGAGAGCCTGCTTCAATGTGTTCTTAGAGTGCTCATCGACGAACTTCTGGTAATAGGCGACAATGGACTTCGAGATGGCCTGTCGGATGGCGTAGATTTGGGAAGTATGTCCACCACCGGTAACTCGGACTCGGATATCGACGTTGGCGAACTTGTCGAGACCAACAATGAGGAGGGGTTCGTAGACCTTGAATCTCAAGATCTCGGGTTGGACTAGGTTGAGAGGCTTTCCGTTGACCTTGACGAGTCCCTTACCAGCCTAATTCCTTCTTGTCAGCCTACTTGTCCTGCGCGGGTTGTCTTCTCGTCCTCCTCGAGTGCTCGATTGATTCGTACCTTGCAGTGGGCGACGGCGGTAGCTATTCAGAATTTCATCAGCATCTCTGTCGCGTTCAAGATCAGCGATTCCTCCTCACCTGTCTTCTTCTTGCCGAAGCACTGTACACTCTGGGTGGTAGAAGCCATGATTGCGGCGTTCGAGAGTGTTGTCGATACGTTTGAGAAAAAATGTCGTCGTCGGCGCGAAGTTCGGTTTTCGTGGTGGTCGCTTGCGATTCTGAAAAATCGACTGTGTGTGAGCTAGCGCGATTGGGATTAGCCGCACTAGACCTTATCTCGGCCCATCATCACGTGCTTCACGACATCAACGTTTCTCCAATGTTCCTTCTCAGCAAGGACAAGCTCTTTCGCATTTATCTTCGTCTTCGAGTTCGACAATGTCCAGAAAGGGAGTTGGGCTTGCGGCCTTTGACAGGTCTCGGCTCACTTCTGCTCAATATGCCTCTCATGGGAACAGTCTACGGACTTCACACTCTACATCACTTGCAACCCAACTCGCAGTCTTCCGGTCACTCCTCCAGCAATTCGCCCAAACACATGCCAAAGATATACGTTCTAACCCCAGTTTCCGCGCTGAATTCGCCCGCATGTGTTCAGCCATCGGCGTCGACCCTCTAGCAAGCAGTAGTGGAGCAGGCAGCAAGGATGGAGGTGGAAGCTTTTGGGCGCAATTACTGGGCGGAAGTGTGAACGATTTCTATTTCGACCTGGCTGTGAAAGTTGTGGAGGTTTGTGGAGCAACGAGAGAAGAGAATGGTGGTCTTATCGGAGTCAAAGAACTCAAGGATCGAATCATGAGAACGAGAATAGAGGGAAGCGCAGAAACTACTGAGTACGTTTAATAGTTTTGAGTAGAGGATCCAAGCTAATGCTAATACAGTGATGATGTTCTCCGTGCTGTTGAGACTCTCAAACCATTAGGATCTTCCTACTCGACCATCAAAGTTGGTCACAAGACCTACATTCGCTCCGTCCCCAAAGAACTCAACATCGATCAGAGTGCTGTTCTAGAAGCTGCTCAGGTGCTAGGCTATGTCAGTGTATCAATGCTGATGGTGAACCTAAGATGGCCGAGAGCAAGAGCTGCAACTGCTATCGATGATTTGGTGTCAGAGAGTATGCTTTGGGTTGACAAGCAGTGTGACGAGTGGGAGTACTGGACTCCTGGATTTATGCTGGAAGTTCAGGAAGATGGCAACGTGGGCTGAGAGATGAACAAAAAATTCTCGTAATTCAAACGATGGGACATTATCGACTACATCACTTTGTCTCGATGCTGGCAGAACCGGTTTCTTTCGCAGAAACTTACCAGTCAGGGTCACGAGCTTGACTCTACATGCTATGGGTATAGGGCGGACTCATACTTCTATGACTTTCATGTTACTCATGGACATGGAGATTGAACCCACCGCGCAATGAAAATCGATATGAGGAAAACAGGCTGTAAGGAGGATCAGGCTCTTTCCTCTAGAAGAAGAGCGAGATAAGATGGACTGTGCATCAGGATCAAATTCAGGAGCTTCGTAAGTGCCAATCTATGCAGCAAGCAGCTCCATTCCAACGGCCACATTTCCTTCCCGAGATAATCCAATATGAACTAATGCCTTCAAGCAGGTCGTGCGCCGCTATTAGCACCTGGAGCATTGTTATTATTCTACGAATCGTTAGAATGTATTCATCTATAATTGCATTGTCAAGGACTGTACAATGGTACAGTGATGTTGTTAGCAGTCGTGGCAGTGCCGTGTACGTTTCCAGTAAAACCTCGCCATTGTTTACGGCGCTGCCAAAGTTGACGTCGCCTTGATACACGCCAATTGTCTGTTCTCGCATGTTAGTTGCGTTCGAAATCTCAAGTCAGGATAGCGAACCTTGGCATTCAACCCCTTCACTCCACCCTCACTCGCCTCCCTTACTTTATCAATTTCCGCAATCCATTGACTCAACTTGTGGGCAACAGTTTTGTAGTCGGATCCATCCTCGTCTTCAAACCTACGCATCTCAATGCGATCCTTAGAATCGACAGTGGATCAATGCCTAGTCAACTTGCTGACTCCTTCGGCACAATGGGATCAATCTTGGTCGAACCTTCATACAAGCCGCGTTCCTCAAAAAAAACAAGCAATTTGCAAATATTGTTTTGTTCTCGAGCGATTTCTTTCTTTGAGGAATTTTGCGAACGAATTGTTAATGCTTGCAAGCTTGTTCGAGCGTGTCTCGAGGCTTTTCGGGTTTTTCTTCTGAGTCGGGATGAAATACGACAAGAGTTTCACAGCTAGGCTTCCATACTTAGCTGTAGACGGTCCTTCGAACGGTGTCCCGAAGAAGAGGGTGCCAATTGTGTGACCGACAATTTCTTTGGCGGCTTTTCGTCGTCCTAGGAGCTATCGCAGAAGCGGGGGTCGTGATGCTTCTTCTGCATCTCATCCTCCTCCAGGTCTACATCCGCGTGCATTACAACTCGTTGCTGTTTTCATCCTGGTCAGGTCAACATACCTCCATAGCCATCGCCACCTCATCGTCCACCCCCAGTTGGGCGTATAGCACAAGGAGACAAAGAAGAGATGGCAGCTGTAGAAGAGGATCGGATCCTCGATGAGCTGTTTGAAGACTTGGAAGAGATAAAGAATGAAAGGGGGAAGAAAAAGAGCAGGAAGAGAGTAAGGCCTCGTGAAAGCTCTGGGAGCATTATCATTCTGTCACGAATTGGTCGGATAATGATTCGGGCGTGGGGACCGTTCGGAGTTTTACGAGGCAGGTAGAGAGTGGGAGTCGGCGCAGGGAGGCAATGGGAAGGGGGAGGAAGTAAACGAAGATGAGGAAGATGTATATGAGAAGAGCAAACGAGTTGAGGGAGGTGGAGATGAGGAGATCAAGGATAGCAGGTGGCTCTGGTCCCACAACATAGGTGGATAGAGAGAGAACCTTCGAAATCAGAAGGCAAACACAAAGGGAAAGGCAAAGGCAAAGACAGAGGTAGTAGTTGCCGATTGGGAAGGGAGCTTCAGAGAAATAGATAGCGCCATAGGATGTCTTGGTCGGAAGGTGATTGGAAGTGTAGACGGGATAGGTAGGAAATGATAGAGTGAGATATCTAGTTCGTTTTGGCATGTATTTAGACATCGCTAACCTTTCATATCTAGCGGAATTTGCAGTCGCCGAAATCACCAAAACTGGCTGGGGCCACTCACTGCTTCGGATCCGTCGTCTCAGATATCGAATTCGGTGGGGAAAAGCTTAGCAAAGCTCTCACAATGTGACATGCTCCTCCAGTACGACTTCCCGCCCATACTTGATAAGAAGACCGACATGCCCACTTGGTCCGGAAAGCCTCATGGGAAAGACCGGTATACCTCTTCTGCTCCCCTGGTATTGTCTTCGATGGTCCCAAGATATTGGATCACGATCGTCGCCAATCGGCTCGATCTTTACATCGTCATGATTGTGTACACCCCTCTCGGCCTTCTTGGATCGATGCATTCGTTGTGGTCGATTCTGTCTCTGAATGTTCCCCGGATTCTTGATCAACGTCTTGTTTCGATGTTTTTGATGCCTTGGCCTATATCGTTTGTCGAGGAAGTATAGTTGAGAAGCTAGTACGAGGGGAAACCATACGAAGATGCTGGCGACGAGGATTACGATTCCCTTGTCAGTTGCTCTAAACTCCCTATCACACAATCCGGGAAACTCCAACAGGTTTTTGGCAGTCTGGTCTGTTAATTCTACACTTTGTTTACTGCTACACGGCCAACGCAATAATTTCAACGCCAACGATGGTGCCAAGCTCAATATCCCTTCCTCCCTCGGGCTATTTCTTCCAACCCCTTAAGCGGCGCCTGGACTCGGATGAAGATTGTTATGATCAAGGACAACTCCTCCTACTCCGCTACCAGTTTTTGAGCAGATGCTGGGGTTGTGATATTTCCA
The DNA here is from genome assembly GCA_900073065.1 of Phialocephala subalpina. NCBI lineage: Eukaryota > Fungi > Ascomycota > Leotiomycetes > Helotiales > Mollisiaceae > Phialocephala > Phialocephala subalpina. The sequence continues at coordinate 468,112 of FJOG01000015.1, read as the reverse complement.
GTTGCCTTCTGTGTCCCTTCCTTCAGCTTCTCTGGCATTCTCCTTCTTCGCTCTCGTTTTCTTTTGTGATTGTGCTTCTAAATTTGTTGAGGTGGCTGTATAGCTGGGGTTTGTGCTTGAAGCGGCATCTCTGGTGCTCCGCTCTTCGCTTTGAAGGCTTTCGAGATAGTGAAGCAAATGATGGTCACCGTTAGGAGAGCGCCGCCTATGATCATACCCATGCTAATGTAAGACATGATGTTGCAGGCGTAGATCAATTCTGGAGTTCAGAGTGGTGCTAGGGTACGCGGGTGATGAGTTATTGGAAGCTGGGCGACTGTTTTGGTAAATGTCTTCTCATCGCATGCACCAATTTATATGTCAAAGCTGCCTGGAGGTGACGATGAATGAAGTGTTGTTTGAAGGCGAAGGCTTCTTTATTACAAACACCAATTGCTTGTCATTGACACGACAACAGTCTCCGTTTACTAGACGTTGTCACCTTCAGCTTTCTTGCTCACAGACATATCTTTGTATCTCCCAAGGCGCTCTTGTTTACGAAGAACCACCATAGTCTACCATACTCCGTAAGAACACAACTTACTTTTCTGCGCTGATGCAGTGTTCCTGATCTGCAGATATCCTCGAAGTTACTTCACCTCACAAACATCCTCAATTCTTGTTTTCCGCTCCAGTTTTCGATCCTAGCGGTTTCTCAACTTTGTCACAAGCTGCACTATGAAGAAGCTCCATATTTAGTAGGGGGTTATTATATTGGCAGGAACCATAATTTCTCAACTAAAACCAGCTAAGGGACGTCTTGACGGAGCCGAAAGATTGGAAGGAGTGTTTGTTGCTAGTGAATTTGATTTCAGGTTTTGATTGTATCGTCTAGTAAAGTAGTGATTGCGTTTCAAATCCATTGCACCTAAGTCTAGTAGTACATCATAATTCCTGTTGTTATGATACGGTAGTCTCTATTATGTCCTCTCAGCCTCTAAAGACATCCTTGATGCACAGATTCCCCTCAACTTCATTATCCCTCCAAGAATGCCACATATTGGCCTCCGCCTTTTCTGAAGCTTTCATCGAAGTACATCTGCCAGCGGCTATGTCGAAGTAGGTTGGATGTTGTAATAATTGCTGGAAATCGGAGGACGGAAAGACGGATGAAGAGGTGATTGTCGGCCGCGGGTACCTCCTAAACCATCGGATATGATGGCTCCGCGGCTGGGTCAGAAGGGCAGCACTTATGTGGCAAGTACCAAGCAAGGAACAAGAAGACAAGCACAGATGGGATAGTGATTCCTGCGATCGTGCCGCCTGACATGATGTTGCTTCTGAATTTTGATCTTGGAGTAGGAGAGGTGGACTGTGTGGATGGTGAGCTATGAGGGGCTTGGAGAGCCTGGGGATACTTAGATATATCTTCCTGTTGTTTTTCATAGATTGGATCGTGAGCCAGGGACCTAAGGGTGGCGAGGAGTCAAAGAGAGTCATTTATGGTGGGTGACTGCTTGTCATAGACAACAAGAAGTTTGCTGGGCTATACTTTTGGCGCTCGTTTGTCCCGAAGCCTCACAGAGCAGAAATTCCCAACGATAATATCTCGCATTCTGCAATCAGCCAGCGTTTGCCGAGACACATACATGTTGCAAAACTTTCTCTCTCTCTCTCTCTCTCTCTCTCTCTTATTTCAAAACAACGATCCTCCCCAGCCAACATCTGATGAACACAGTTCTCAATTCTTTCGCCTTGTTTCTCAAAAGCCCTCACATCCAGTGTCACCCCTTACTTCCCAAGCCACGAGATTGCCAACATCTCTTTTGACACGTACCCAGCTACCTCACCTCCCTCCTCCTCTCCTCTTCTCAGACCAAATCCACCAGATCGCAAGGGCAACAGAAACAGCGATGGCGCAGACGATTATTATTATGATGACTTTTGTCTCCATTGTGATGACCGTTTTTGAATGTTGGTGCTTGAATTGCTGGAGCTGATATTCGTATCGACGTGCTAATAAGATATTTTAAGCGGCTTATATGGAAAGGGGCTTGCAGTGACTGAATAATCGTTCCTAGTGGTGAGTGGGGGGTTGTGACTGTCTGATTCTGTATCGAGGAAAGAATGCTGCATCCGACATAGAACAGATATTCCCAAGTCGAAGATATTGCCAATCTTGACTTTAAGCGCAAGAGATATCAATCAAATCTCTAACGTGAATGCACAGCACGTTCCGTTCTTGACTTCCAGCTCTTCCGTTGTTCAAGCAATGAAGATAAGAAACATTGCAGCAGACGAGAGAGACAATTCACCCCGCACAATCAAAGACTCCAGGGGCTGAAAGTCGGTCCCTATGACGAAGCTCCAAGTCTGACTCGGTATACTCTCCATCTCGGAGCCGAGAAGTAGAGAGAAAGATGGGTGAGACTTGTCTCTGGAGGGGTTTTCGACACTAGATTATGAGCATACAGCAATCGAGGTCAATATCCAAACAAGATTTACTTCGAGGTCAACAACGCGCTCCTCGCTTTGATTCCACTTGGCGCATCTCCGCGTTGTAATAGCAGTAACGCCTCGGTTTATCATAGACTTATATTGAATCGAGGTGTTGGGAAAGAAGCAGGAAAGCTTGAATCGAACTTGGCAGCTGCGATCCGAAGCTCAACCACGACAATTAAGGATGCTGAACGACAACGCTGCGAAAGAACGAGAAGGAAGATGAAATGAGAGCGAACCTCTGAGATTTCTGTGTTGCACATCGCAATGTTGGTCCGAGGTTGAGCCAACCATTGCAGGCAGCTCGAAGGCATAAGCCGGATGGAACGAATGGGACTTACCCATTGTACGGCTTCTCTCGGGACATTCATGTGATGTGATAACCAACCAAGTACGAAAGTCGAGACCCAACAGGAGGCTCGCGCTGAGTCAATTGACATGTCACAGACAATATCACTTGTAAAATCAAGATCAGCAGCTAGAAAGTGAGCCAGAGCTCCTGCAACTTTTGTTGCACCAAATATCGGTTCTATTTTCAAAAGCAACGGTATGCAACAATTACTTCCTAGGATAAGTTGTATTGCAACAGATAGTAACAAAACTTCAAGATATATGTTCCAGCTTCAAAGACGACGAAGTGCAAGGGCACTTAAGATTGTACGAAGTCCATTTAGGCATTCATTTAATATCCTATTCACCAGGTAGACCGACAGGGGCCTCATGACACAACTCGAAAGTACGAACAGCAAATAATCAGTTGAAAACCAAAATTAGACCTGTGCTCTTCAAAATTTCTGTCTAATGATAACAAGAGTTGACACTGGCAGTTGTGTAGGACAACTCGACCTACCCTGAAAAGCGACGGCCGTTCACATAACATTCATAGGCATTCTTTTCTGCTTACGACCTCGTCCGCAGCTCAATGTCAGATAGCTGTGTTGTGAAGGACACTCATGTAGTAGAAGGAAAGGCGAGACCATCTGGAACATGAGTTGCGATATCCAGGCGGTTTTCTAGACTGTCTCCCTAGACACGCCGTTGTGCTGCGCTGGACTTGCAGCAGTTGAGGCTTTACTGGAGGGACTAGGAATAGGCATGGAGAACGATGAGTTGGTGATAACGAACATGATGGTGAAAGTGACAAAATGCTGACCGTCCGACCCTAAGAACGGATAGATCTGGGAAGATGCAGGCGTACTGTAGGGCTCAAGATGGAAGGAATCAGTCACTGACTACTGCCATTGGAATAATTGAGTGTAGGAAGCGCCTGACTACGAAGGAGCAGTTGACGGAACTGGACCGCTCACAAAGCAGGCGGGCACTTGACATTTTTACAGTAGTCGTTCTAGGGGTAAAACAAAGGTCAAATTTATGTCTCTCTCGGGACCCGAAACGCGGACTGGAAGATTGGATCTAAGGTGCGGGCTTTGTCCTTGAGAGAGCATTCGGCAAAGCCAGAGCTTGAGTGATGAAAAAGCGTCATCGATAAAGATATTGAGACCTAAATTCTGCTCACAACAAGTTGAAGCAATTGATTGAGTGCTGGAAACATTTGCATGGTGGCTTATTTTCGGCAGGCTTGACTCGGCCTAGCGCGCTTGCTTATTTCGGTTCCCTTAGCGCCTCGCTTTCAAGGCAACCACGCTAACTAATTTTTTTTTGAAAAGAAACTACAATCTATGATTTTCTGCGCGACCCTGTTCCACCTTCCTTCTTCAAACACTTCTCATCACCAACTCGACTCTCGACCCTTCTCGCATCAGAACGAGATATTTCCACGCATAATTTCATCGAAGACATCGATTTCCTGACAGCACTTCGACTCAGACGCTCTTTTCGACCAAAAACAGCATCAACATGTCGGGATACGGCGGTGGCGGATACGGAGGCGGACGAGGAGGAGGAAGTAATGGGTACGATCAAGGACGCGATTCTTACAGCCGCAACAACTACTCCAGTGGCTATTCCAATGGGTATGACAACCTACGGTCTAGATATTGTGATGATGTTCAGCGCATTCCGCCTCTTGCATGAAACGGCTGGGGATGCTGCTCACCTTTGAGCGCACTTCAACAATTTCATCGAGATAGCAGACATCCATCATTTCTGTTCATTTAATTTTCTCGAGATCATATGCTGACTACGTTAAGATACAGCGGTGGTGGCTATGGTGGTGGTTCTAATGGCTACGGTGGTGGTGGAGGTAATGTTAACGGTTACTCAGGAGGCGGCAGCGGTGGTGGTGGATACGGAGGAGGGGGATATGGCGGTGGACAAGGTGGTGGTGACCGCATGTCTAACCTTGGTGCCGGTCTACAGAAGCAAAACTGGGGTAAGCTGTCGTGAATTCCTACATTGAAAACAGCAAGCTAACTGTTTCACCAGACCTAGGTAACCTCCCCAAATTCGAGAAGTCTTTCTACAAGGAGGATCCACTCGTTTCCAACCGCTCCGAGGCCGATGTCCTGAAGTTCAGACAACAACACGGTATCGCTGTCCAAGGCCGAGACGTCCCACGACCAGTCGAGACATTCGACGAGGCTGGCTTCCCGGCATATGTTATGAGCGAAGTCAAGGCTCAAGGTTTCCCTGCTCCTACCGCTATTCAATCCCAAGGATGGCCCATGGCTCTGTCCGGACGCGACGTTGTTGGCATTGCTGAGACTGGATCCGGAAAGACCCTCACCTACTGTCTCCCTGCCATCGTTCACATCAACGCTCAACCACTCCTCGCTCCTGGTGACGGACCTATTGTTCTGGTTCTTGCCCCAACTCGTGAACTGGCGGTTCAAATCCAACAGGAGATCACAAAGTTCGGCAAATCTTCTCGCATCCGCAACACTTGCGTTTACGGTGGTGTCCCTAAGGGGAGTCAAATTCGCGACCTTGCCAAGGGTGTCGAGGTCTGCATTGCCACTCCAGGTCGTCTCATTGATATGCTCGAGTCAGGAAAGACTAACCTTCGTCGTGTCACTTACCTCGTTCTTGATGAGGCTGATCGTATGTTGGACATGGGTTTCGAGCCTCAAATTCGTAAGATCCTTGGCCAGATTCGCCCCGACCGACAAACTTGCATGTGGTCTGCTACTTGGCCCAAGGAAGTTCGTGCTCTCGCTTCCGACTATCTCAACGACTTCATCCAGGTCAACATTGGTTCTCTTGAGCTCTCTGCTAACCATAGAATCACTCAAATCGTCGAGGTTGTTTCTGAGTTTGAGAAGCGAGACAAGATGACCAAGCACCTTGAGAAGATTATGGAGGATAAGGACAACAAGATCTTGATTTTCACAGGTACCAAGCGCGTTGCTGACGATATCACACGCTTCCTCAGACAGGACGGATGGCCCGCGCTTTGTAAGTTTCCATCCTTCACAATCTTGAAGACTCAACTAATGGTTTCCTCAGCGATCCACGGTGATAAGCAACAAAACGAGCGTGATTGGGTTTTGAACGAATTCAAGACCGGAAAGAGTCCCATCATGGTTGCCACTGATGTGGCTTCCCGTGGTATTGGTATGATTGATATCCCCCTCCCCTGCACAGCAACGCCCAGTCGCCTACATAGTAGTGCTTTACTCTCGACGCTACGGCGCTTTCTAGATTGCGTTAATTTGCCCGGGTTCTTTCGTGTCTGCTGGTTCTCTCTCACAAGGTGTCTTGGATCTGCAGCGCAGCATGTGCTGTGCCGCTCTAGTGATTCCAAACTCAAAGTACTTTCCCCGGTACGAGATGTGGAATTGGCATCCCTTGATCTGATCAAGTTGTCTCCAAGACCCCTACATAAGAGGACCTGGATGTGTGGATCACCTGCCCTGGCATTAACTCGCAACAGACAGTACATGTCAGATGCTGAGAGAGTATTGGATGCATATATACATGCAGCTTCTTCACTAGCCGCCCTGGAACGTTGCTATACACTTTTCTTGTTCTTGCTAACCCATCAATGAAGATGTCCGCAACATTACTCATGTGTTGAACTATGATTACCCGAACAATTCGGAGGATTATATCCATCGTATTGGTCGTACTGGCCGTGCTGGTGCCAATGGTACTGCAATTACGTTCTTCACCACTGACAGTATGTACTCCCCCGTCCCTCCAACTTGAGCGCTTTACTAACACCGACACTAGATCAAAAGCAGGCTCGTGATCTCGTTTCTGTCCTAACTGAGGCGAAGCAACAGATTGATCCTAGACTTGCTGAGATGACCCGTTATGGTGGTGGTGGCGGCGGTGGACGTTACGGCGGAGGTGGATTCCGTGGAGGCCGAGGCGGTGGCCGTGGTGGAGGTTAGTACATTTGTCCCCTTTGATCCCCTGTTCCATCTGCTGATGGAACTAACAAGGCCGATGGTAGGAGGTTTCACCTCTTCGAATTCTGCTCCTCTCGGCGGAAACAGAAGATGGTAAAGATCTCGTCACTCCCGAGTGATTTGATCCGCATCTCGTCACGAACTCGAACATAGATTTCCTTCCCATGCACCATCGGATATCGTAGGCCTCCTTCGATGACGAAACAGCATCTCATACAGGTCGTTAAGGCGTTGATGGTTCTTTCAGAGGTATGGGGGAGAGGGTAGACTGCTTTGATTTGCTCATCCCTTTCCATTTGCACTCACATGGCCTCTATGTAGTAATCTTGCTGCTTTTCCTTTTTCAAAAATTGCTTGCTCTTGTGGAACATGGGACATGGTACTTTAGACATTCAAGGGTGGTTGGCTGTTTCACAACGGTCTTCATTGCCTGCCTGCTTGCTCATTGCGAACTTCCATAGATGGCTGTCATAACTTACGTTCTTGTGGTTGCATCTTTCTTTGCATGCTGGCGAGTTGAGGATTGGCCAGTCTGTGGCTTTCTCGATGGGTCGGTCTTGCATGCGATACGACGATGGATGGTTAGCTAGTTGATAGTATAGATCAATCAATCCGAGCCATCTCGAAAACATTTTCTGGGTTTGTGATGCTGTGTCTGAACTCGTGATGTTATGAACCCCTGCCGCTGTGATGTTGCTCCTTGAAACCAATTTCATTGACACAGTCTCTATGTTCATTCGGAAGTTCACCTTCACGCTGTTTTCGTCTCCCCGATGGTTTCTTGAAACAAGTCTCATTGATACAATTGTTCCGGCCTCCATCCTCGACGGTATTTCCCTTGCTCGTGGGTTTGTTGAAACCCATCTACTCGACACAATTTTGATCTGCATGCTGAATCTCGACGATGTTTTCGAGCTCGTGACGTTGTTCCTGCCCCTGCGTGAAACAAATTTAACTGACACAGGTTTTGCTCTCCACATGAATCTCTCAAAGTCATGCAAGTTCTCCAGGTTCTCCGCAATCCCAGTCTCATCGAGAGTCATGAGTCTAGACCTTGTGGAGATGTGAAGAAACAATACCGAGATACGGTTCAATATCACTGGAGTTGAACAGTGAAAAGTGGTAGGTATGAGTTTAGATCGGAAGTCGTGTGGTCAGAAAGTCTGCCTCGTCAGAAATCTTATCACCATCGAACATCAGGATCAAGACTCCCACATCTTCTTCGATATGGATAGAGGGAACACACTTGCTGGCCTGATTGATGATTGAAGTTTGAACAAACACTAAGAAACGACACAAAGTCCCAGTTTATCAAAGGCACTGGAAGTTGGAAAGTTCGTAGTCATCAATTCATACATAGATGCACAAGAGTCTTCAAAATTACGTAGAATACATTAAGTTACAGTTTGTAGAAGTAAGTTTTTCGCCGCCCATCCATTCCATACACCCTCTGAGCTGTGCATGAGGGGTTCCGACTCAAGCTAAACTCCTTTCTGATTTGTTGGCAATTCGTAATGTACTGAACGTTGAAAAGTGTCGTTCCATCGATCTATCTCCTCGCTCCTCTGTCCGTATGTAACACCGTCGATCGTTTATGTAAGTTTCCTCCCTATGAAGCCCGAGAAGGCCGAAATCCCAAACCGACCTCATTGTGAGAAAAAGGCGCTAAGAATGAAGAAGTGCAAAGTGCTGAAATCGAAGTAGCGTGACAGCATAACGTGAGTGTGTGAGTGAGTGACGGAGAATGAAGAAGCCTGAGCCAGAATGTAGTTTTATGTCAAGTCATGTACAACCCGTGCGTTTAATATATGCAAGCCAGCCACATCGTTGTGGGAAAGATCGAAGATGGCGGGTACTGTCGTTCGTTGTTGCTGAATGTTAAGTTGGTGGGTCTTGATCAGATCTATGACCATTCGGACTTCTCCTTCAACCCTCCAATTCGCTCCATGTCGATGCTGTGGAATCGTTCGGAGCTTTCTTTTTCGTAGGCGGGCAGTTGCTCTTCTTGTAGAGGCTCGAGTCCAACGCCTGTCTCGCCGACTCGGACAACGACTACACGGCCGGATTTCCTGCGTCCAGACTCGTCTTGCTCGTCGGGGAAGGTGATGCGGATCTCGGGGACGTTTTCGGGAGAGAGAGGTGGAGAGGAGGGGCTGTTCATCATGGAGGACTTCTCGTCGTAGACGTAGATGCTAGAGCCGCGGGCACCTTTGTAAGGAGTTGCGGTGATTGTCAGGCGGCGGTGATTCGAGATTGGTCTGCTGCCGGGTTCGTTGTGGGTTGGGAGTTGTTGACGGGCAATTGCACGGTTGCGACGGATCTTGCGGACCATGAATAGTGTTCCTACCAAGGCCAGAGCCACGAAGACTAGGACCAGGAGGGCGATGAGTAGATCGATCATGGTGCTGTTGCTTGAGGCAGAGTCGTCACGGACGCGGAGAAGGGCACTGCCTCGAGCCACGATGGAAGAGATAGAGTCCATATCGAAAGTATTTGTGGAATTGAAGAGAAATCGTGAATGGTTTGCGTATCGTTGATGGTAGTCCGGTATTTTATGTCGTTCAAACCAAGTGGTCCAACAAATGCAATCCTCGACAATGATATGCAAGCTGCACCGCACACCATGGTTAGCTATTGTGCTGTCATTCCCATTGTCGCATACGCTGGCGAGGCTGGGTGTCGCAGATTCGCAGCACCTCAGCAGTGAAGATATGTTGGACTTACGCAAGGAGCCAAAAAGCAATCAAAACTGACTTCGTGGCCGAGGTTGGGGATTTCTGGGGTAAAGGAATGGATTCGAGTCGACTGAAAGAGTGAAGTCGACACCGAGGGAAGGAACGAAGGGGGTCGTGAGGGTTGAACTTTGTCGTGAACAGAGGTAAGGACAGACGACGAGACGAGGTGAAGTCAAAGTCAAAGTCAAGTCAAGTCAAGTCAGAGTTTCTCCCTGAGATCCTCTGGTGATGGTGCAAAATTGGGCTGCTCCACTGTGATAGGTCCGAAAGGGCTAGAGCTGCTCGCTACGCGCTGGCGGAGCTGCGATTGGAGCTTTTTTGAGATTAACGCCCGGTTCCTGAGATAAGCAGCCAATGATAGCGCTGAAGTGCCTGAAGGGTGGGGCCAAAACCGTTCACTGTCGCCGCACTGAGGCCTGTTCTGGGGTGGGATGGCGACGACGCTCGGAAATGAGCACCGAAGTTGTGCTGGCGGGTGAAATGGGATGAACTGTGATGAAAGCGCTGTGGCGGTGACAGCGACAGACAGCGGCACTGGTGAACCTGCCGCAGACTGCGAGATTCGAGCAGAGCCGGCAAATTGTACAGTAAATTTACAGTACAAGGTCGGAGGTGAGGGAAGATCTCTCCTATCTGAGCGGATAAAGTGGAGGAGAGCTGCTATCTTTATCGACCGAAGATTGCGATGTTCGTGCGAGTGATGGCATCACACATCGTTGAAGGTCTCGAGTCGTCGACGTCAACAAACGTCTCGAATCAACAAACGCCAGGAGAAACGATTTAAGCTTAACAACCGCGTTTTCACAAACCCAAGTTTCCATGCGAACCCGGGGGATGCACGACTGAAATAGGACTCGGTACCCAAAGGCTCATTCAACCTGCGACGCTGTTCGGAGAAATTCGTCCGAACTTAAGCTCTGCGCATGAAGGAGGATGGTTTGGTGTCGCAGATCTGGGGTTTTGGAACATCATGGCTTCGATAGAAGTACTTGACTGCTTCAGATCCTTCCTGCTGATGGATTGGGATGGCAGAGTCTGACTTCGACATCATCGGTATGGCATCTTGGACGAACACGCCAAAGTTCATCCGTGCTGCTGGAGATTTGGGAACTCACGATGTCAAGATTTCACCATGGGATGAAACGTGGTTCAAGTAGGTGACGATACAGTTGTCATCACGTGCAACAGCAGCCTTCCTGTTCCGTTCTTCGTCTTTCAGCTCTGATTTACTTCCTTTCGTTCTCAAGCACATATCTGACAGGTTCTTCGGCTCATCCGTGCGACAGAGTTTGTATATTGGACAATTTGAATTGCTTCTAGAACGGCGTTCGTCCGATCTCGTGGAACGAGATTTCCATTGTTCCATTGTCATTTCACATCTTCATATTTCATGCATCAAGCCTGCAAGCCTCTCACCAAGTGCCGCCTGATGTGATGGCTCTGGCGCGAGAGTCACCCACGGGCCGGGTGTCTTCAATACTGTTATTTGTTGAGATGTTTCCATCAAAAAGAGGTCCTAGATACCTGGAGAGACTTGGTCTCTCAATTCACAATGCCTGGCTTGTCAGATTTCAGAAATTCTTCCACGACAATACGCCCGCCTGTCAACTCTTGTCCGCGCTAGATAGCAAAGCATTCGGTGGCGGCGATTTCGTGCATATGAAGATTCGTCCGGGCTTCACGTGCCCGAAATCACACCGGATACGTTGTGTAACTCGACTAGGCCACAGCTGAGGTATCTCCAATAGGCGATTATCGTAACTCTCATCGACAACAAGTCCTAAATGATACTTTTGTCAAACAGCGGTGAAGGCAGCTTTTCGTTGCGGAAACACCCCATGGAAGAGCGATTTGTTGTCAATCCTTCATCGGCTAGGATCTCTCTATCAGTTCTCAGATCTTATAAATCCCATGCCTTTTGTTAGCGGGGAGGACAATAGTCTGAACTTGGTGCTGGTTGCTTTTTCTCAAGTCAAGCGAGCCTGGAAGCACCACTTAGACAAGCAACGGTGGTGCAGAAGGGGACAAGCACCGATCCGATCCAACTCGGCATCGACCAGCACAGCAGCCGTAAATTTTGTGTGGCGGAAGAGGCGCCGGGGCCGGCTAGAGGGAACAAGATTTCATGCTTGGGAGCACCAAGATCCGGAGTAGCATACATGTGGAAAGGCGTGGGTCTGCTCTTCATGGGGCCATCTGTGTCGAAATATGCAGGAAGGCGACCGACAGGCCAGTCAACCGCTTGCTTCCAGCGCTGGTCCTGCCACTCATCTCATGTTCTGCTGAGTGAGGCGATGGAGCTTCCAACTGTCACGCTTTGAAGCCGGGCGAGGGTTGGAGAGTACAATCATCAATGCGAGCGCAGCCCTGCCGTCTTCAACGCCACAAGAGAGCATGCTTGATGCTCAGTCCGCGGATGAGTGAGGGATGCAGTAGCAGCAGCAGTCAATGGTGTCTCATGCTGTATGCTGTATGCTGCCTCCCGTCGACAGACCCTCGAGGAGCATTAGCGTGTCTGGGTGTACTGGTACGTCGCGACGTCGACGTTGATCCTCTTTCCGATAGATCTGGACCGGGAATTTGGTATCATCATGACGATATCTCTGCTGTCCTGTAACCCGTAACCCGAGGAGTTTCTTCTTCGGCGGTGATCTGTTGATGTGGTGCTGAAGAAGAATGTCTGTGGCTTTGTTGGACATGCAACAAATGGAGGTTCTCGTTAATTATATTGAAGTCGATGCTGGCCAGGGCCAGGCCCTGCTTGAGTCAATCTTCTTTAGGGTTGCGGGCGATCGAGTGTGGAGACGATGGCGTCAGTACTATTTAGGCGTTGTCCCCGATATGAAACACTTCGCGGTGCATGCGCAGGCGAGAACAGGACCACTCAGGCAGGGAGAGGAAATGTTCTGTTTCGAGGCAGTTGTTAATTGATGAGCAAGAAGTCCGTTCGAGCAATCAAAGAGCTCAACAGATAAACAGATTGAGACACCGAGCAGCATTTTGCCCGGCTGAGGCGTACACCGCACCGCGATGGCCTCCTATTTGCTGTCTTCGTCTGGAACCTGCCGTCCGGCGTTGAAATTTCTGTGGGCAACAGTGGGTAAATTGGATTCCTGGATGACAATAGGAGGACATTGATAATTAATTAGCTGGCATTCCAACAACCAGCCAGCCAGCCTCATGGACGAGGTATGAAGAACCAAGAATATCCATAGCGGTATGTCGAAACGAGAGTTGGTCTGCTCCTAGATTTCACTTACGACCCCACGCCGTAAGGCTTAGTCTAGGGAAAAGGGGTCAAGAGGCGACTTTATTAGAGTACGCAGTCCGTGCTAGCAGCAGCGCATCTATCAGACCATAGCGCAAGAGGGAGGCATTCAGAAGTCTCATACACGGATATTCCGTAGACAGGAGGCCCATCAGGACGCTGTGCTCGCAACAATCGTGTCTTGTTGTGCCCCTCAAACGGCGTCCACCCAAGCTCAAGCTATTTTGAGACTCAGGAACAAGTGACTTCCTTGGCCTCGTACGGGAAACTGTGGCAGCAAGTGATCAGAGGCGCTCGACCAACATCTCAATATCTGCCCCTCCACCACTCTCGTCGGTGGTCTTCAGCCATTTTCGCGCAGGTCTCTCGTCCCCATTCCAGCCTGCACCGCGAGAATGAAATTCTGGTAAGGCACGAAGTCTTGTAGTCGGCGTTAGACAGCACCAGCAGTCGATCCCTCCCTGGCTGGTCTTTAGGCCCCTGTCAAACTGTTAGCTGCCCCATGGTCAGAGCCCGCCAACCCAAAGAAAGAAAACGACCACCAGAATATTCAAGCCACCACAGAACGACTCTGGACTCTTGTATCACAACTTTCTGCCCCCATACAGTCAAGATGATGCAGATGAATTCATGATCACGACTCCTTCGCCTCCGATTCCTTACGATTCCCAGGATCTGCTGTCTCTATTGCCCGCTTGTGCTACGTCCCCTTCGCTCGTTTCTTGGGGAATTCTGTCTCCAGATCCAGAACCCCCGACCCGCAAAAGTTGCGTTCCTGGCCTTCCTCCCTTGCTTCCCAAGGCAATTTCGACGACTCACCTCCATGAGGTAAAGCGACTCGATTCAACCAAAGACACGCCAACATACAAAGAAAAGAGGCAGATCGCCGCCTGCTACTTTGGTCTGGCTACGGTGCGGGTGCCTACTCTTCAGCAAAGCGCGCGTTACATATGACAAACGAAGGGGTTGTGTCGCGCGACCTTTTCTTGCCCTACCTCCAGCCGTCAACTACTCCTTCCTCCCTCCACATCCCTCCCTCGATGCTCGACACCTCTTGAACTCTTCCTTTCCTCAACTCCTTTGTAAATGAGCCTTTTAGCATAGTCGACCTTTTACATACTCGAACATCCTATACTGGTGAGTGAGAACTTTCAGCTCCGATTCCCAGGCTTGCCGATCAGCCTTACCACATACATGCTGACATCTGCGAACCGCCGTAGTACCATATCGAATCTACATCTGTCAAATAAAGCAGTAGAAGGAATATTCTTTGGTTACAGCTATCCATCGCCGAATAATATATCGGTACATCCAGAACACACAGCCCCTCCTTCACCTGAGACCCTTCACCTGAGGACCGAGAAACCTCACACGGACGGCTCCATGTCTTCTGCCACCACAAATCGCCCATCAGGCGCCATGACGAATGCTGTGAGTGGCATGATTCTATTTCTGCATTTGGGGTCACCTTGCTGACGGTTTACAATAGGCACGGTCGACTCGATTTCCAGAGTTCGGTGCGGCACCTGGCAGACATAATAGCGACTCTTCGCAATCTTCTACACTTGGTCAGACCTTCGGCAATGGCGGTTCATGGCAACCATCAAGCGGCATCTGGGGTAATAGCACAATTGGCAGCGGATTTTCCAACGCAAAGAGAGATGCATCGCGGTCTCGCGGTATGTTGGTACAAGAGGAAGTGACTCGGTCAGCCACTGACACTGGAATAGCGGCAGGCAACGATGACTTCCCAGAAGGACCCAGCGGCTCCCGCGCTCTGGCAGAATCTGGTTCAGAAGCAGATCCATGGGTTGCGCGCGCAAACGGTCCATGGAATCCTCCCGATACAACATCTCCAACATTACAGTCTCACAGTGGAAGTACTTCTCCATCCCATACAAGGAACAGTATCCCGACTGTAGCACCAAATACGCTCTTGGAAATACAAAATCCTTACACTCAGACACGTCCAGTCATTGGTCAAGGACCTAGTTTTGGAAGGCAGAAGAGCGGCTTAGATCCTTCATCAGGCAGTTTCAACTATGTTCGGAAGCCTTCTTTTGCGTACAACGATGACAAGGAAAACTCTGCCCAATACAGCGATACCTATGAAATCGATATTCCATCTCGGTATCTTGGAATCGGAGGTGCCTCCCGCGATGCAAGCATGCCACCATCGAGGACATCTGATTCTGGTCTCAATGGTGGAAGCAGATCATTTGCCAACGGAACCCAGGCATTTGGTTCTATCGGCCATCACACTCCAAACAGTTCCATCCATTCCCAGCGACCGTCATTCTCCGGACCAGCAGGCTCGTTTTCTTCACAGGCCAATGGCACAAGGTACGAATTGTCTCAAAACGACACCGAGTTGAGCGAAAAGTTTGCGGGGTTTGGGCTGGGCCGTGAAGCAGAACACAGCAGCACGTCTCAGGTTAACAACAATTCCGGCTCATCCTATTCTCCGAATCATCCAAGTTTTGCCCAGCAGAACTATCCATTCGCCAGTAGTTCGGCAATGTGGGGTGAAGGCCAAAAAGCGTTCAACAACTTCGAAACTTACTCAAGTCAGCCTTTTGCCGATCAAGCCTATTTCAACAAACCTACCCGTTTCACAGAAAGGGGTTCGGTCTCGCCTGGAGGAAGCGAATATCGCCGTGGTCTTAACAGCCCCAAGTACTATTCCGCCGCGGGAACGCCACCAGCAGGATCAGATCAGATCTATCGACCGAGTTCGAGAGGACCACGAGCTCCTCATAGCCAGAGCGAGCTGGATAGGAGGCTGCAGAGCATTCATTTCGCGCAGCAAGCTTACATGTATGGAACTCCGTTCCAGGGACAGTACCCCTCGCATCCATATGACTACCCTCCACCAGGGACATTCAGACCAGGAACAGTTCCATATGGCTATCCCATGCAAGTGCCATCTTATCCCACGGCACAGGCCATCCCAACTCGACCTGCCAAGGACCAGGATGTCGGTGTTGGAGTGAGAAGTGTCTTGCTCGAAGAGTTCAGATCAAATTCGAAATCCAACAAACGATATGAGCTCAAGGACATCTACAACCACGTTGTCGAGTTCAGCGGAGATCAGCATGGTTCGCGGTTCATTCAGCAGAAGCTTGAGACTGCCAACAGTGATGAGAAGGAGCAGCTGTTCCGTGAGATCCAGCCCAACGCCCTTCAGCTGATGACCGACGTTTTTGGTAACTATGTCATCCAGAAGCTGTTTGAACACGGCAACCAAGTTCAGAAGCGAGTTCTCGCTGAGCAGATGAAGAACCATGTGATGGAGTTGTCCATGCAAATGTACGGCTGCCGTGTTGTGCAAAAGGTCAGTAATGAAGTTCCACAGTGCCTGAGCTTCACTAACATTTTTCTAGGCTCTGGAACATGTCCTTGCAGATCAACAAGCGGAACTTGTTGAAGAGCTCCAAGCCGACGTTCTCAAATGCGTCAAGGATCAGAATGGCAATCATGTGGTCCAGAAGGCCATCGAGCGTGTTCCGACTGAGCACATTCAATTCGTCATCGAAGCTTTCAGAGGCCAGGTCCATGTCCTAGCCACTCACCCATACGGCTGCAGGGTCATCCAACGAATTCTGGAGTACTGCAAACCCCATGATCAGACTGCTGTCCTCGAAGAGCTGCATCAATGCTCATCGATGCTCATCACTGATCAATATGGCAACTACGTTACCCAGCATGTTATCCAACATGGAAAGCCCGATGACCGAGCCAAAATCATCAAGATCATCACAGGCCAGCTCCTGACACTTTCAAAGCACAAGTTCGCCTCAAATGTAGTTGAGAAGAGCATTCAATTCGGGACCGATGAGCAGAGGCGTGCAATTGTAGCACAGTTGACAGCTCTGCACAGTGACAGCTCGAGTCCTCTGCAACTCATGATGAAGGATCAATATGGCAACTACGTCATTCGTAAGTTCCCTTGGACCCCCTACTTTCGTCCCATACTTGCTTTTGTCGCATCTTTACTTTCATCTGATACTGACGTTCATGCAGAAAAACTTCTTGGCCAACTCAAGGGCGCGGAACGAGAGGCATTCGTCGAAGAGATGAAACCACAACTTTTCATGCTCAAAAAGTACAACTACGGCAAACAGATCGCTGCCATCGAAAAGCTGATCTTCACTGGCACACCGACATACATCACTCCTTCATCCGTCATTCCAAGCAGCACAATGCCCATCGAAATCACCTCCAGCACTCCAACTCCAATGCTCACGAACGGACAAAATAGTCCTCAGAGCAGTAGTCTTCCCAGCACCAACGTGAGCACCATCGACGACGCAGCAGACAACGGCAAATCCCTCGAGCTCGACGGCAAGCCCTGCCCCGAAGTCGTCATCAACGGCATATAGACTCCTCATCCACCTCACATCACCTCTCCGCAAAATTTCCTTACACCGCACAAAGAATCAAAATATCATCTATCATCATGGCAGGCGCGTCGGTCGGTTGGTCTTGGCTAGGATGCACAGGACGGGTCTCTAAAAGTGAAAGTTTTTACTAATGGGCTTTTTTTCCTCTCCGGGTCTGCGAAGCGCATCGAATACATGTTTATGGAAGGGGTTTACCGTTCAGGTGTTGTTTTTATTGACCCCGCTGTTATTTGTCAAAGAAAGAGAGAAGAGAAGAGAAGAGAGAGAAAGAGACGGGATTTGTATGGATGAATACCTTGGCTATGGATATTGACTTGACCTTAACTGATTGATATGAATATGTCGCTTACGAGTATCTGGTATTTTTTGGTATGTTTATGAATGGCTGGTAAACGGGTGGATATTGCTTTGCTTTACAACTTACTTTTTGCCGGGTTTGTCTGGTTTTTGAGATGTGGTATGAGAAGGAATGGAGTAGTGTCAAATGGGGAGAGCAATCAGAAAGGAATGGAATGGAATGGGGCGTGGCGTCCTTGTTGCTTCTTGTGCTTCTGGCCTGGCGCAGTTCGTGTGTTTGATTTATGTTTATGTTGTTTTCACTCTTTGCCCTCCGAAATCGAGGCAGGAGTGCTTAATACCTGGCTTCATTGGCTTGGCGGTAGGAGTTTTTCTGGTGTTTGTTGCACAACTCTTTTGTTTTGAGAGAAATACTCGATGGAAAGGATAGGACTGGATACATTGGCATGGCATGGCGGAAGGGCATAGATGGGTGTGTGTGTGTTTTATGGATTAGGCGGACAAACAGATAGAATTGAGCCGTCGCTTGATAAAATGCATTCAAGATCTTCGACTTGTTTCGTTTGAGAATGATTCAATCTCGTTGTTGGTTCTGGTTGAGATTACTTGAGTCCCTTAGCTATGGGTCTACCAAATGTCTTCTTTCCTCCGGCCGACGATTTGGAAGCTCGATGGGCCAAGACTGTAGGTCAAATACTGGGTGTATTGCATTGCTTCTTCGCGCATATACTTCAGAAGTCGAGCCAGTCAGAGTCTCTCCTAAGTTTGTCCTCGCTACTTCTTATCCTTCTCCTAGACCTTCTTAATGCTGTCGAATGTCAATCCACCAAACAGCCATTCATCACTATGTTTGCCACATTGTGTATAAGCGTTCTTCTTCAAGTGATCCGAGAGTCGCCTATCGGCTGATCAGCAAGTATATAGTGCTATAGAAATAATCCACCATAACAGTGACGGCCGTGGTCGTGGTGGCAGGCAGAGATCTAACTTCGTTTCACTCTAATCCGCACGAGATTGTTCATCACCATCATCTGATGTGTCGTTCCTCGTACCCGAATTTCGCGTTCGTCTGTCCATCAAACTTTCCCTCTCAGCCTATCTATGTTATACGGCGCCCGAGAACACTTATACTTCTTGGAACGTACCTCCGTCAATCCTCGAGGAATCCAAACCTTCCAATGATCTGAACGTAACTAGACCATGTTTTGCTCAGACAGGCATTCGCAGAGGAAACACGGGGAGAGCACACTCACGTGAAGTGAAAACTACTTGCTCCAAAAAGCTGAGTTAAGTAGTCTTGCACTACAGATTCTGGTAACCTGTAAGCAGGATATGTATCCCATACGTAATATTGAAATTCTTTTGACCACTTGTCACTTGATCTATTACGCATTAGCTCATGAAGATTCTATCAAAGATGTCCATGGTTGACTTCTTTGTATCCCCTTCAATGGAAGGCTGGCTCCCACTTTGACTTGCTTGGGCTGTTATAGCTAACGTTGCTCCCACGACCCCAGAAGTTCAGCCCCCGAGTAGATTGATCGCCGAAGTCGTGGCAATGCCACCTGGACCTTGGCTCGAAGCCTGCTCGTTTCGGAGCATTTCGCCCACAACGCCTCGGATTTCGAGCCGCAAATTCTGCATCTGAAGTTCCAGATGCGTTTCGGTAGCAATCTGAACTGGTTGAACCGCTATTTTCAGGTCTCGTTGCCAAAGAGAGCGTGTCTTCTCTTGCCGATCGCCTTCTCTATTAGTGAGCTCTTCCAAGGCGTTCAGTTTGGTAATGCTAGACTTCAAGTCTTGGATTTCTGCCTTCAAAGTTGATTCAAGACGGTTTTGATCTTCGTTCAATTGATCAAAGCCTTGATTGATCAGTTCGTCCAGTGCTGTGATACTCTGCCTTACAAGTGGAAGTGCTTGGTTTATACCAATACTCAAGACTTTGAGCTCGCCGAAGGAGAACTCGTTCTCCCTCGACAACTTAAGAATCGAATTCCTTTCATAACATCTGTTTGCCTTTATCTTCACGATGAGTTGTTAGGCAACTTACAAGCTCTGTAGAACCGCCAAGTCGTTCATAACCCCCATCGTTCTCTCAACGTCCGTCTTCAGCTTCTCAACCTCGTCGGCGAACAGGGCATTCGCATCTACAATATGCCTCACCCCTTCAAGCGTTGTTTCAATACTCTCTAGGAAGTCTACACACTGTTGATAGGACGAGGCTGCACCGCCGCTGTCCTTCAATCCTTTGCTGACTTTGGTGATGAGTGAGATTGCGCTCACAATGTCTCCTGCTGACCAGCCAAAAGACATGGCGATGTGGAGTTGCACTGGTAATCCTTCTGTACCTGATGCTTGGAAGAAGGCGATGATGTTTGAGTGTGGGTTTGAGGTTTGGGAAGCCTCGCAGGGCAGGGCAGCGTCATGGTTGCTTTTTCATGCACACAGCCCATCGTGGCTTGAAGCAAAGTGCATTCGATGTGAGGTGCCATCCAAAGCCTCACCCAAATATCATTGGCCTGTCACAACCGCTGAAATATTTGTTACCTGCAACATACTCCGAGCCAGACGACGAAGGGAAGAAGGAAGGAACCAAAAAGTGAGTCTGCGTACCAAAACACTAACTTGAAGGCACGCTGCCTTCCAGAAGTTTGAAAACCTGCAAAAAAGAGAACTGCATCCAGAAATCCCATAGAAAAAAAGAAGCAAAAACTCGGATCCGCGAGAGGTAACATGGCAGATCTTGAAAAACCTGGCGTGTCAGATTTTAGAGGGCTAGCGTAAACTTTCATGGGCAACATCTTGGATCGTGTTACCGTCCATAACGCCTAGGTTTACGAAGAACCTGAATAAAAGGTTATAATTTAAACTTATAAGGAAGTCTGTGGTCTGTGTGGGGGAGGCTAGAAGTCGTGCTGGTTTGAATTTGGGAAGGTGCGCTTGGGTACTAGGGAAAGAGTCACAGAGTTGATAGCCGCAGGGCCAAACCATAACAAAATCAGGAAATTTTGGTGAAGGGAATCTTCCACGACATGAGGGACATTGATATACACACGAGCCTTTGGGGGTAGATGACAAGCAAAGCAGAAGTCAATATTTGTGATGTGGAAAGAATACGGGTCAGATCATGTAGAAAATGTTCCAATGCTCCAATGTTCCAGGATCTTCTGGACATTGATGTGAGCCCCCAGGACAGACAAATTCCAGCATGCATAGAACCCTTACCAATAACCCATCATCAAAAACTTGCGCTCATAAAGGGGGGTGTTCGCCAGAAACCCGAACTCATACAGGAGGCTGCCGCGTGCCACCCCTAACACCTTATATATACAAATAAGAAAATCGCTTTGCAAACAAAGCCACTCAGCTCGTTTGGTTCTGTTAGAATGCGAACTCATAAAGGGGTTGATGGCCCGAAATCCGAACTTATAAAGGGGGCTGTCGCGTGCCACACGCACACCCTTATGGATTTAAATAAGAATTTATTTTGCACACAAAAACACTCAGCTTGTTTGGCTCAGTTGGAACGCAGAGACAACCCCTTCCATTCCACCACCTTCTAACAAGTTTTCAATTACACTTGCTAACTGAAATATAGAGTGGTGATTAATGTCGGGTATTCCCAGGCCATCTGTATTCATCCAACTCGACTTTTGCATCTCGGACAGAATGTCACCGCCAATCAGCCAAAGCTTACTGAGGCTTTTTCTCAGTCGCAACTTGCGTCGGCGATCCTGTTGAGAACAGGAGTTCACCTCATGTATAAGAATTCGGGAGCGAGGATCATGGCACATGTCGATGAGAGTGTAGCAAGAGTCGGCCAACTCTTCGTCTTTAAAGTTACGCTAGGGTAAGCAGCTCCCCCATCTTCCATGTTCGGAAGCCATCGGGTAGTGCGGCACTCAGAGAGAGAACCAACTTGACGTCTAGAGAAGGAGCGTCTCTTGACTAGCGGGGCTCTCGCTTTCTGTACTCTCTTCACTCTCCAATCTTCCAGCGCAAGTGGATAGCTCAGTCTCAACGGCAATGCTTCACGAGACAGAGGGAAGGCAAAAAAATTCGCACACCCAGTCCGATGTATGATGTGTGATTCCACCGTACCCCAGTGAACTCCCATAAGATTGCACGGATTCAAACACCGGTTTGATGACGAGCGAACGATGCTTGTGATCCAAACAGCAGCGAGAAGTATGCAAAAATAAACGCCTTCTGACTCGCACTAAAAGGTCTTCCAACCTTCGAAGCTCACCGAGGTCAATGCGATAGCTCAGATTGAAATGTGGAGCCGGCGTGCAAATATCAAACGTCTTGATCTCCAGGAATCTGCATTTAAGTCAATGCCATCGTCTCAGGCCCTTCGTCCAACACCGCAATCTTCAAGATCTCAGTCACAAGAAGAAGGTAGTCTTCAACTTCACATTCAAGCATACCGCTCCTAATACTACTGGACGGGCCAAATCCTTAACTGCTGCTCCTAAACACTGTCGTTAGGCAATCAAGTTGGTCGAGAACCGTTTTGGCGAGTTCAGAAGTTGATCAGACAAATCTCTTGCAGAAAGTTGCCCATCCCATGACCAGGCGTGCGAGTGACATTCAGGAAGTCTGTCCACGAGCTCATCCATAGCAGTTAGGTTGCGAAGATGATGACCATAATTCCAGACTCTGATGATCTTCCTGAATCTGCCGCAGGTTTTCCACCCCGACGTTGCTGCACAAGACATCCTAGACAAGAACTTTTATACTTGAATTAGGCTGATAGGGTATGAATACTACGAACGGGAGCTGAGAGAAAGAATTCCAAACGCAGGAATCTAGAATTCTAAGCATATAACATCGAATAGCCTATACATTGGTTTCAGATGTATTGCATAAATCAGTGGATGGACTAATGGTAGAGATGCCATGCAACTGGTCCCTGATTATCCATGCAGTGCGACCCATCCCCAGCAGATCGAACGAGAAGCTTTTGACGAGGTGCAATATCAAAATGTGAATCAAACGATCCTCAGTCGAAGAAGTGAAACGAGGAGATTGCTCCAAGCTTCATCTTCTGCAATCAAAGCACGATTCATGACCCTTTTCTGTATTTGTTCAAGAATGACCGTCTTTCCCCGATTGAACAAAGAAGAGTCGAAAGGTGGGTGTCCTTCTCTCATCATGCTGCAGACCCAACAGGCTAGTCCGAGAATCAAAGTCTTGAAATGCCTCCAATCGCTTTCAACTTTGAAGATTCCAAGAAGTGGAATCCACACCGATGTACACAGGCAGATTAAGGCAACAAACAACGCAGTAGCTGAAATGCATGCAATGCTTAGACTCCAGAAAGGAGACGAACACATCTCAGACAAGGCTTCCGCCGCCCTCGAATGTCCGAACACTCTTGAACTTTCAAGACAGACAAGGCTGATCTTCAAATTTCCTACGCAAGATCAAGGACAAGAGAAACAAAAGTCAATGTACAATCTGGACAACACAGCGTTCCCATGATTTCACAATCTGCACTCCTACACCTCTACTGCAGATTAAAAGGTAATCTTATCATGCAGCTGAACGCAGCCCAACCAAGCACAACATCATCAAAAGAAAACAAGAAAAGAAGAACACGGAAACACTTCATCCACGAAAGCAGCCATTCCCCAGTTCTCGGAGTCAAAAGCAATACAAACTAGCCTTGCGGTACGCAAACAAAACAAGTTCTTCAAATCACCCTGCACCTCGCACCCCTCACCCCCGGTTCCTGGAATCAAAAGCAACAAAACACAGCCTCGTAACGCAAGACAAAAGCCAAAAGCCAAAAAAAAAAAACTTAA
Organism: Phialocephala subalpina; assembly: GCA_900073065.1. NCBI lineage: Eukaryota > Fungi > Ascomycota > Leotiomycetes > Helotiales > Mollisiaceae > Phialocephala > Phialocephala subalpina. The sequence continues at coordinate 444,808 of FJOG01000015.1, read as the reverse complement.
CTAAAAACGCCCACTTCACTTCTCCCAAAACACAACCAAACAAGACCAACCAGCAGCAACTCCAACAAACAAAAGCAAACTCAGGCTCGGTAATCAAAAAAAAAACCTCCCCCACGCTACCGATCCCATGGTACCGGGCCGGACCTTGTTCTTACATTTGGTACAAGCTAACTTCATAGCATCGGAACAACACCATCTCAGCTAACAGCTCCGAGCCTAAGGAGAGCTCACCCAACCCAACCGGCTTTGCTGCCTAAACAGTCTAAAGTAACCTCTCAGCCGGTACATGTTCCAAAGTCGAGTTTGGAACTGGATGAAAAGGCTAGGATTTAGGAGGGTGAGGGATGTTTAGATTCTGACGGCTTTGGTTTGAACGCCGCTTTGATTTTGAACGACGGCTTTCTCGAGGGTTTGAAGGGTCCCAGACTTTGTTTTCAGGCTATGAGTAGTTTCTGTTTTAGATCTTGCATGAAAGATATAAAGGCAGGAGTTCCCCTTAAGCAGTCTCTTCAGATTTCTCGATGGTCCAACTTCAAGAATTTTCGAATCTTCCGCAAACGACCAAAGCTTCCAAACGGGCCACTTGGCAACTCCTCTCAAAAATGGAACATAATTTCACCATCACATCTCGCATTGGCAGTCCTGTTAATATTTTAGACGCACATATTTGTATGATTCTTCTACTCTCTGCTTACACGAAGCCTCGTGAAGGCAAGCAAACGGTACCGTAGTATGTCCGCCCGTCTCCGACAAAGCAAAATAACCGCATCCATTCCCCGCCATGAGTAATGTGACCCTCGTGTATGCAGCAGCTCGAATTTTGCAAGTAAACGAAAGAACAAAACAGAAGGAAAATAATTGCGGCGGTTGTCGGAAAAACCCCTCAAAGCCGGAAGATGCTGTGCATGGAAGAACGATTTTCGTGAGACCTCAAAGCCCCAAGACCACAATGCTATGCATTCCCAAGCCCCCCAACATCAATCCATCCCAGCTCGTCAATCATGAATGACCCGAGTCGAGAGAAGTCCTGAACGACGCCGTAAAGAAGAGCAAAACCACATAATGCAACCAACCACCTCCCATTGACCGTAGACGAAAGAGAAAGCGGAAAGTTTCATCAAGCCATGCAAATCGTTTTCGTTGCCGAACCGGATCGAAAGGACGTCTAGGAATCGAGGAAATTCATGATAAGACACCGAATCAATGCAGTCAACAACCCATATGATACAAGTGTACGCTGAGAGAATTATGAGGCGATTATGGATCCTCCGCTGGGTCCGAGGGTGACCAAAATTTTTTGGCAGTTCGCAGGAGTGTCGACAGCGGGGAGAGATGCCAGAATTAATGCTGCTCATACTTGGGGGCGGGACCACCGTTATCTGTACATCATATTAGCATAATTCTTTGTAGGGAAAGAGATGAGGGTGTAATGACGTTGGCTATACATCTGGTTAGGAGCGCCATATGGCGAAGCTGGATAGCCAGAGTACTGAAGATGGTTGTTGCCGTACTCCTGAAGTTGTTGAACACCACCAGAAGGAGCTTGGTATTGTGCAGGAACTTGGGCGTTGGGTTGGTAACCGATCGGTGGAAGTTGGACAGAGCGACCGGGTTGTTGGTAACCAGCAGGAGGAGCACCTTCTTGACCTTGACCTTCAGGGGCGACAGCGGCTCTGGAACGTTCTTCCTCAGCCTTGCGGGCGTTCTCCTCCTCCTTCTTGCGGGCCTTCCACTCCTTTCGGATCTCCTTGAATTCTGTAGGCGAATGCGTTAGCGTGGCTCGCGTTACACAAACATTCCCGAAACTCTGGTAGACCCATGCTAGCCCCAGATTCGATGAGGTTATCCCCAGTCCAAGTCTGTTCTAGCTCGACGCCAAAGAAAATCATCCCGCATATCGTAGTTTTTCAACCAGGAATACCGGACAATTTGCAAGCGCAATTGAAAACAGAGAAAACAAACAACCCCGCAAACACTCACGACATGCGCCCGCGGTGCAAAACAATTGTGTCGCCAGAATCACAAACATAATTCCTGCGATCGAAAGGGTAAAGAGAACATGGAGGAGTGCTTACCTTCAGGGGTGCGCTTTTGGCCGTGCGATTGCATGGTGACATGAGCGTTGAGGTGGTTCAGTGTGCCGTAAGCCTTCTCGCAACCGTTCCATCCGCACTTGTACATACGCTCGATTTCTTCGTATCTTCGGCGGGGACGCTTGTGTTGTTGGGCACCGGGAATTGGGACGAAGGAGTAGACCTGCGAGAGAGGATGCTGTTAACAATTAGCCGTTCTACCAAATTCATCAAACATGAATCCCACAGTACGCGCTGAGGCTTCTCGGCAGGTTGTTCAGGATTTGAAAGCTTACTCTCCCACCAGCACCTGGCGCATTCGGCAGCGGTCCCCCATGTGTCATTGGAGGAGGCACAGCGGGACCATATCCATGATACAGAGGAACTCCATATTGTGGAGGAACCCCTTGGTATGTAGGATTTCCGCTCATAGCAGGTGGATGATGTGGATGAGAGAGTGGCGGAGGAGGAAATGCATGGAGAGGTGGAGCACGAGGCTGAGACGGAGGTTTAACATAAACGCTTCGAGGCGCGCTAGGTTTCTTCTCTGCGTCTGCTACCGCCTTAGGTTCTGCACTCGGTGACTTCAGGCCTTCACTTGGTGGCTGCATTGCTGCTGCTGCCGGTGAATTAAGTTCTACACTGGGTGATTGGAGCCCTTCACCATCTGCCGTGGGGGTTTCAACGCGAGGAATCTCTGGGGATGTGCTTACTTGACCTGGACGCGCGCCAGCAGGAGCTGCAGAAGTTGGGGTTTGTGCGCCAGATACTGCGTATCCGTGCATTGGGTGTTGAGGTTGACCGGCATAGCCAGCCCAGTCGGGTCGAGGCTGAGTGTACATTGCGCCGCCGGGGTGTTGAGGATAGCCGTGTTGCATGTCCTGTTGGGGTGGGTATGGGGAGTATTGACCGCCGCCGTGCGCAGGGTAAGTCGGGCTGGAAGCAGCAATTGATGGATCTATAGGTACATCCTGGTCAGACTTGATTTGTGGGTTGTGATGGTTTGGGCGGCCATCTTGCAAAGGCATTGACGGACTTGTTGATTGAGCCATACCTCCGCTGCTACCGCTGTGGTTGCTGGCTGGATGGTACTGGCGTTGAATATGTTCTGGAAATGAACCTGAACGCGCCGAAGTAGGATAAATACCGTACTCGGAGGTGGGAGTCGCGGATGCGGAGAAGTTGTTGGGTCGCACTTCCTGTTGAGGAGTGTATTGCGCAGCAGACGCGTGATCTGCGGTGTTTTCTTCAGACTGAGCGTCGTTGAACGCGTGAGAATATGGTGAGTGAATACCTGACTGCGTGTACTCGGTGGCACTCCTGTCCATAGAACTATGCTGAGTGTCTGCGAAGGCCCCGAGAAGTGTACTCAATGTAGCTTCAGTAAGATCGGGGATGTTGGCGTCGACGTCAACTTCGGTGCTTGAAAGTAATGAGTTGGTGTTGTTGTTGAAGTTGAGCGGAGAGGAGACCAAGGACATACTACGGCTCCGGTGGTGGAGGAGGTTGTCGCTTCCTTAGCTTGTGATTGACGCACCGCCGTCGAGGGACCGAGGGAGATGGACAGTTATTCTTGCTTGTGTAGGCGAAAACGAAGACCAGCAGCGTGCCAGGTACCGTTGCGCTTGGGATCGAGGTTGTTGCGTGCCGAAAGAAGTTGCGCTTGTTATGGTAGGGGCGCTCGACACTCGTGCGTCAATGTGATCGTAGCTCGCAGCTCGAAGGTGAATAAATAGTACGGTTGTTAAAACTCGACCGGATGAATGCAACAAAGCCACTGGTGCAGATGGGAGATTTTTAGAGGCGCAAGGATAATTGTCTTAGTCTGCGGCAACCAGATGAAGGAGGGGCGCGGCGTGGTTTTTGAAGGCAGTTCCAAATCGAGGGAAGGCGCGCAGGTTGGTGGGAGGAAACGAAGTGACGAGCAGTAGGGTCGAAGATCGGATTTTCGATTCGATTCGATTCGAGGCGAGGCGAGGCGAGGTTTTTGGATGCGATTTCTCACCACGCAACAACTTTTCAATGACTGCACCACGCACAAAACTCGAGGGATTACGAAATGGAGTGATCGCACACGACGGGCAATGACACTTCCAGTCCTCGCAACCACAACTGCGAATGTTTGTACGGATGATGACCAGCGACCAGTCTGAACGGTGCGGGCTAAGCAGCGAAGCTACGCCCACAAAGTCAAAAGTGTTGGAGAAGGTGATGAGAGGTGTGACCGAGAGGGGATTAACGTGAAGGGCCGTGTGGAATTTAGACGGATTTCTTCAGCGCTACACTCGATCGGGGTCTAGAGGGGATTAAGAGTGAGGAGTGGCGTCTGGCTGATGCAAGAACAGCGTTAATGGGCAGGGCGAACCTAACTGCCTCGGGATTAAGGGCAACCTGGACTACAGTGACCGGGGGGTTCCACGGGCTCCACTCACATCCAGCTCGAGCCAGTTCCGTAAAACGGATAGCGGCAAAGGAAGTGGAGGGGGGTGGATCGAGAATAGGAGTGATGCAGGGATAGGCCTGAGTGGAGAAGTGAGTGGGAGACTGGGCTGGGAGTGGGTGAACAGGCGTGCGGTGCTGTGCGTATTACTTGGTACTGTATCGCTCGGTGTGGAAAGGAGGCAGTTGGGTGCGTGATGTCCCTACTCTTGCTGAATCTGGTTCGGGTCCGCTAACCGTGGTTAAGCAGTCAGAGTCACTTTACCGTTCTGGTACAACCACCTGCAATGATGGTGCAGTGATGCAAGATGCAAGATGCAGTCGACTCGAGTCCCTTGGGAACACAATACCAGATCTCGAGGTCTTTGGGTGGCTAGACGCTCCCACCTGTACTGTACACTGCAGCTGTCGATGTCCTTGCCCTGCCAGGAGATGGACGGATTGCCGATCCAGTGGTGCTTTGGATCTTCGAATAGTGCGTGGCCAGCGAAGGTCCAAGATGATCTAACAGGGTACCACGAGTCCGGTGGTAGATCTACGTCAAGATGATGCCGACCAATCCCAATGCGGCCTCGCTGCAGCAGCTAGACAATAGTCGCTCACTAGTCCTTCAAGGTCTCTAGTGCCAGATGTCTGCAACCAACGGTGCAGCACGCTTCAACTGAAGTCTCTTGGGCCGACCGACTGGGCCACTGAGAGCGCGATGTCACCTTCTGCTGCTCCTTCTAGCTTGATGATCACGCTTCCCACAAGTTGATCTTGTCCCAAACTGATGCAGCTTGCAACTGCCTTCCAGATGAAGCTTGCCGGGACTTATCTCCTAGCGTCAGGAGATACTCGAATTCGCGATCTCAGAAGAATGGCACTTGCTGCTGAAGGCCTGCAGATATCGATGATGAGGTAAGATGGGTCCAGATCGCAAACACGACGTGAAAAGCGGATAGTCTCAAACTCAAAATTATCTCAAATACTGGTCCGAGTATCACTTGCTGCTGCTGGTTGAGGCGAATCGTGGCGAGGAGGGATTTATTCCGCACTGATGGATTGGGAAAGGTGTGTAGGCTCTCTCGCAGATCGATCCTCTGTCAAGACAGTGCTGGAGGTTTGAACGGGATAGGAGCTGTGGATGTGAGGAGGGAGGTTCGACGCGACGTGACCCGTTGCTGGCCTCGAGACTACTGTCTGATGTTTCCTCTTGTCGATACAAGCGTGTGGCTCTCGACTCTGTTTGTTGTCCGTCCAATGTTTATTCGTAAGGAGGTGCTCGAAGAGATGCACGGCCTGTCGACTCTGTGCGGCTTTCGAGATGGCTCGTCGACGTAGTGGGAGTTCGCGCGGCGGGAGAGATGCTTCGAAGTCTAGTGAGTGCGGTTTCGAGGGTGTGAAGGGAGATCCGTTGTCCGTTTGACGCTGGCCTGCGGGCGGAACAGGTGGGAGCTTGGACAACACGAAAATGCGTCTAGTTGAAGATCTGATAACTATTTCTGCCGTCTGGCGCGATCAGATAGCCGTGGATGGCCCACGCTGTCTAGTCTACACCGTGATGGCACCTCGGAAGCGCGAGGTCAATCACCAAGTGCAGTTCTTTTTGACGTGCAAGAGCTGTGTTGCTTTTTTCTGGCCGACGCCCAATTTCCTATGGTGCGATCAGGCCGAGAAATCTGGATTTCAGGCAATATCAGTGCAAGTTGAGCGTGGAGAATGCAGTCAAGACGAAGGGGATCCAATATCCTCCGGAGGAAAGATCTAGATGACCACACGTCGACGTCGCGGAGTCGTGTTGACGATGATGATGATGATGATGATGATGATCGAAGATGGAAAGTATTGAAAGGGAGGCTAACTTAATTGCTGACTAGTGTTGAAATGCACTGGAGCCCTCGGAAGAGATCCTTGGCAAGCCCTAAAACCAATGCAAACCACAGACTTCACTGCCGATGCTGGCACCTCGACGTCGAGGCCCTGCTGCAATCTTGCTGTGCCGTGTTTCTGCGTGTGAAGTATATCAACGCCCACGGGGGTCTTCTCAAATCCAAGCATCAAGGAGGGTGTTGACCTTCAGAAGATACTTGGAAGTCCAGGGCTGTCGGCGAACAAGAGTGGTGGTGCTGGACTTTGGGGTACGCTTGTGTAGGCGACCCAGATTGCGGGAACTAACTAAGAATCCGGAGGTACAGTAGTGAGAAATCCAATGACGAGGGCTTCTTCCTCCCGCGCGATTGTAATTGTGCGCCTCGTTTCAGACCGCAAGGTTCCAATTGAGTGCTACGAACAGGCTTGAAGTCTCAAAAGGTACAGGGACTTTTACGAGAGGAAGAAAGAGGAGTCCAGTCTGTCTGCCCTGGAAATTTCGTTGTGCGCCCACGGTGAGCCGAGTCGTGGGTACAGAGTCAGTTACTAGTGGGGACGCTCTGGAGACGGGTATCTGGTAAAATCTCAGGCGGGCTGTCTTGAAATCGGCCGTAGAATCGCGCTGGAGAAGGGAATCGTGTTCTAGTGAAAATCTTCGGGCTGAGAATGCACAGAAACCCTGAACCTGCGTGCCTAGTGCCAGCAAAAGGTGGGCGGGCGACATCGCGACTCTGAGATTCAACAGGCTGATCAAAAATGGAGACTGGGATGACAACATGGCTTGAGAACATGCTGGTTTGCTCGATGCGGGCCATTCGAATCCACGAACGCAGAACAACACCGGCAGGGGTTCATTCACGTTTGCCGAGCTGCTTGATTGAGCGTTCAGACGCGCTGCAGTGCCCAGTGGCTGTCCTCACTCGCAGAAACAGGGAAAGTGATGCCCACAACGACTCGTGTCCCAGTGAAAATTTCTCCCCTACGATGTTTCTCACTCCTCTCATTCGTCTTACTCACCCCGCCTTCGCTGTGATGCAGAGTCATGACTTGGCCGATGGTCACGAGCAGCCTTCATTTCATTTCATATACAGGGAAGCGAGGCACTTTGGAAATGAATAAATTGGACAAAATGTTATGAATCATTTTCGGAACCGGAATATCCTCTTCCAAATAGATGCCTGCATCCTATCACAATGTCATGACGAGATGCTGCATGGGCATGTTCTGCTCCCTGCATCAATTGGCTGTGGGCAACGATTTTGACTTTCTTGGCCCAGTCCAGAACTTTCAGGGACAAAGAAGTTGTCCGGCGGCTTTTTGGTGAAGCTGTACGTGAGGGGTTGGGATGAGTTGTCAGCCGAGCTCGCACAGAGGGTAACGAGGTCGATGTTCTCAGAAGAGAAGGACATTTATGAAGATCTAGCCCTCATTTGGACCGGTAACAGGAGGGGATATGCACGGTATGCAGAAAAGCTGAGAGGACTTCCGAGTTTCCGGGGAGTTGCAAGACATCTTACACTTTTCAACGAATAACGTGGTTGCCACATCTCGACATGTGAACTTGTACACTTGCACTGTACAAAGTACTTGATGACTCCGCTGAGCCCACGACGTCGGTGGCATTTGGCCAATGCTTCTTGCTTTCGAATGCCGCGAGCTTATGTCGACTACTGCAGACCATATTCGTTCTTCAAGCTCAAGAGCTTCCAGAACGAGCTACAGAAGCTTCCATCTGCTTATGCCGGACACGTTCTTGCTGATTGGCGCAGAGCGATGCCGTTTACAGGACCTTCTCGAAACAGATATCCTTTTGCAGTGTTGTGGCTGGGAGCCTTCTATTCGCACAATCATTGTGCCGCGTCCTCCACCGCAACTCTCCAGCCCCCACTGCTGTACCATGGATTGCTCACCACTCGAATCTGAAGGATCAGGCGGTAAAAGAGAGCTCTCTCGAGTCCTCGACATCCGCATCAGCCGACCAGCCACTCATATATGCCAGGTTGGAAGTCTTCTCGAACGGGGTCAGCACAGAGCACTGATGCTGATCAATCTTGTCGCGAGAATGGCTCGATTGGGGGTCTTGACCGCCCATCGTCCTCGGCACAGCGAAGCACATCGGGAAGGCGAGGCGGATTACGAAGTATTTACGAGAAATGAAGGGCGGGAGATGTCGTGCGCAAGGGTCTCGATGCTCAAAGCAGATGCTTCTGTGGCTCTGTCATCTCTCGACGGCAGCAGTGATCCGCACAAGAGTGGGCGACGCTGGTGAGGTCAACAGCGGCGCATCGTGAGAAGAGATGTCGTTGAAGTTGTGTTCGCTTCGATATAAAGTCAATTGCTCTAGCTGGCACTCCTCCAGGTTTCGTTAAGCTAGGTCGATGGCTTGGACTACGAAATCGTCGTAGTGAGATCTGGAGGAAACCGGACTAAATCGCGCTCCCGCAGCACCGCACAGTAGCACCCGAAGAAACGGATTATGGGAATGATTAGCAGAGCCTATTAAGTGACATGCTCCGGGCACCGAACGTGGCCAAGCCTTCACTAACAAGAATCCCATCTGAGGGTGACCGAAATGCCATGCGTTGTGCGACGAGAGAAGCAGCGCCAGAGCAGGGGAGGAAGGTTGGATCGTGTTAGGGGCGATCATGATTTGGGGCTACAGGACAAAGCGAGGATATCGCTGTAGCGCCAGCGAGGTTTCTTTTCTTGCAAAACAGAACGTCGAGCTGGTGGAGCGTCCCTGCAAAAGAGGAGGTTTGAAATCGCTGTTACTGTACATACAGATCAGCGATCCTCTGTTCTGTGGCGGCAGGACGTCCTCTCCTTGTCCCCGATCCTGACCGACAAGTATTCGCCGTCCTCTAGCGACACCAAGCAGTATTCAATACTTCCATGCCACAGCACCAAGCACCCCTGACGTACACGAGGTCAGGCGGAGGTCAGACAATGTCACGAATTGGCCCCATTTTAACATTTGCCCCAGCTTTCTGAGACGCAAAATTTCGAACAAATCTCCTCTTGATCTCCACCAGGATCACGATAAAGACGGGCCGAGGACCAAAACGCCACCTGATCGTACGTAAAAAACCTCGCAAGCAAGGCAGGATTTGGAAGCAGCAGAGTCCAAACGGTAAATAATTCCAGGGTATCGATTGCATTACATTACATTATCAAAACTGCAAATCGCAAGTGCTCGTTGCCGAGATGAAAACTCAATATCAAACGCCCCCTTTGCGAGCCATGGACATCGTCCACCTTCACGTGCTGCTTCCATGATGACTGGACCAGAAGTACCTATGTACCTATGTACCTCTGAGCACTGAAATCAAAATCATGGCTTTCTTTAGCCAGGCCCCGCGAAGAACTACCTCTTTAAGGCAAAGTCGTGCATCATCCGGTCTCGACCCCTCGAGGATCAAGGTTTAGCAAAGACAAGGCATCCCTGAGAGGTGATGAAAAGAGACCGGGCTGGCCGTGCCGACGCTGTTGATGGGCCGTGGGAAAGGATGAAGCAATTTGGCTTTGCATTTGATTCCCAGTCGAGCACTCTCGCAGCCCCGTTTCCCCCAAGCGAAGATCAGTTAGATAGGACGAAACACATGAACTGGATTCTTTCCGGCTTCAAGGTCTTGAACAAGGACTCAGCGGCCATGTTCCGCCAAAAACCCACATCCCACAAACTAATCAGAGGATTGCGTTTAGAATACGACGACAGCAGGACTCCGTTCAAGACGAGCCCGCGGAGATATTCTGACGCTGATGCGCGACATCTCAACCGGCTCATCTCTCGCTCAATCTTAGACCAGGAACAGGACAGAAATGCCGAGGCCAGAACCCCTCTTTGCACAGATGAGGAACCAGTCATCCCGCCGCCGTCGACGTCGCTATTGATGGGATTGGGGCTCGGAAAGGGGGGGGTGATCGTTTCTGCATGCACAACTTGCACAATCATACTCTACTGCGCCCTCAAAACATCATTACCTCCGTACTTCATCATCGTCATTACTTCGTATGCGGAAGCGTCTTCCGCTCCTCAATACCTATTCTTGAAACCGCAATCTCCAGTTCCGGGGAAGATCTGCAGCGACCCAACTTTCCAAGGCGTGGAAAACCCCAAAGAAGTGCTAGGTTGCACAAGACAGACTTTGCTGAAGATTCCAAACTCCCTTCTCCCACATGGCCCCAAAAAGATCCCAAAGCACGCACGCAGTTGATCACCATCTCCAAGCATGAACGAGTCCGTGCACCATCCCACCCAATCGGCACCAAACTGAACTGATCCTATCTCGAAGAGGCGAGCGTGGCGTCCAGAGACAGTTTGCGACTTGGTGAACTTCCCAAACTGGAGGTCACTACTGCACTTTGCACTCTTCGAGGCGATTCAGTTGCAGCACAGCTCCGCATTACTTCCACCTCCTCCCATTACCGCAGCATCGCCGAGATCCTTCGGATTCAGAGTCGCCAGATACCTACTGTACCTTCAAGTGATGGGCTGATCTCCTCATGCATCCTCTTCGAAACTTCTATCCTCCCCACTTGCAACACGGGCTGAAGGAAGGTAGGGTTCAAGCCCCAAAGAGACTTTCCTGGGTACACCTCCCCGAAGATCACAAAGGCCCTGCAATTGAACTCTAAACCTCCGAACGCGGCTTGACTATTTTGGGATTCGAGGAGGGGCGATATCACTTGTGAGGTGAGTTTCTAGCACGGCCACCAAAGACGCAGGGACGCGAAACATGCTGCTATCCTCCCATCCCACCAGGCGGCACGTGTGAACCACGCCGAGTAGTGCTGGTGCTGTCTTTCTTTGGTGAGCACAAAGTTGTGCAGATGTCTCTGAGCAGGTGAAATCCTCAACGGCTTCTTTTCGGTAGGAACGGGGAGGAGTGGTGATGTTGACTCGTACGAGCGGCCCACGATTCAACACAGCAAGGGAAAGAGGGTGTGTTGCACTGCACCGTGACGTATTACTGCTATGTCCTCTTCATGTTGCATCTTCTTCGGCCGACCTGGATCTCTGGATCAAGTTTGATCACCACCTTTCCCTGAAATTGTGAGAAAAATGAACGTCTAGATTTTTGCAGAAATTGCAATATTGCATCTTCGTGGAAGGAAGCATAAGTTTAACATCAATTGCATGATTGTTCTAGCTTCACATACTGTTCTTATGACGTGCATTCTAGCGTCTTGATCTTCGCTTCAAGTTGAACTCAGATCGCAAAGCTAAGAAAGTATTTTCATTCAAACTTTTGTGAACCCTTGGTCGGTGATCTCAAAATCTTCTTCTCGGGGATCACACGGGTTCAAAGATCAAAGTTTGGACTCTCTTTCACAGGAACGTCTCAGCTGAACGAGATGTCACTGCACGCGCGGGGTTGCTGTTGGAACTCGCCTTCGTGACGTCGTACATGCCAAAGTTTGAATACGGCTTTGCCATACCACACTTTTCTCTCGGAAGTTGACCCGTACATTGTCCGTACTCAAGACGACTAGCCAGAGGAGACTTTCCAATAGGAAGTCTACATCCCGATCTAGGTCCCAACACTTTTCGAGTTTGATGTGATGTGTTTCATTTTGAAATTTCTCCCTTCGCATCGGATGAACAAGCCGTAAATTAATAACATGTCAAATATGTTTAGTATCCCATTACCAAAGTTAGAGACGGACACTAGAACAATCCGGCCTGTATCGGGGAACTTCTGCGAGTACCAAAGTTGGGAATGGGGAACTTGCATTTAGCATAAATATGATTCTCCAAATAAGAGTTTCTGCTAGAGTGGACGGTCGTGGGGTTTGAATCCCGCCGCCGTCCGATCCGTAGCCCCCGTCTCTTGACTTGGGGGGTTTTGCTGTTTGGGGGAATCTCGAGTGCAGTTTGGTCAAACCCCATCTCGACGGCGTCCTCTTGTTTTCTGTCCCAAATAGGTGGAATTGCATTGGATTTTGGTGCAAAGTATCGTACTAGAGCACAAAGGATCCTTTAGCAAGTGCGTATCATGGAGAGGCTGAATCTACCCTGATCTCCAATGAGAAGTGGCAGAAATAGCGCATGATAATTCGCGCTGCAATTGCTTCTGACCTTCATACAATTCTCCTCCTCTCGTTCGAGAATCGAGACCGGTAGCTCGTTCTCTGCCTCTCCTCAGCACATTCTCTGCTCCATGTATGGTACTGTTTTGTCACTCTGTGAGGCATCTAAGCACCTGTAAGAAACTTGAAAGAGGCGTGACCACCACAAATGCCACACACCATTGAAGCTAACGGTGTTAGAAATTCTGGTCTCTCTTCTCACAATTCATCTTCACAACAATATAGATAGCACTTAGTCGTAGTTTCTGTCGATACTGTACCTCTTCTTTGCCCAGAGTAAGATGATAGAAACATGAAGTTGTGTTGTCTTCCATCATTACCGATGTCATTGCCAATATTGCTTTTCTACCATGGAGGACAGTCTTAGATTGAAGACAACTCTCTCCCTTTTGTCGGACTCTTCCCTATACGAATCGGTCGAGCCAGAGCGAAGCTTTGGGTTGCCCTTGAAGTCTGCAATATCAGAACTCCTTCCTGGCTCAGATTACCACACAACTGGACTCTAGTGCTCTTTCGACCTGGAGTTGCACAGAATAGGGTTTTTTGCACATCGAAGAGCTCGGGTCCTTACTCGACAGCCTTCAAATCCTCCCGTATTGCACCGAGCAAAGGCTTGCGACGTGCAACAAAATATCAGCAATGCCCTATTAGAAGTCAAGAGTTGCGGAGAGGATCGGGGCGGAGCAGAGCAATGTTCGGTGGGTGAGGGACCTGCCTTCTCATCATCACCTTCGACTGAGTTTCATGTCTGGAATGTCCAAAAATGAAGCCAGACTTTTCATCCTATTGGATCCTTCCCATCAAATAACGAGGCTCGGTTCAACATTAGAATATGCAGCAGATATCCTCAGACGATTTCATCTCGAAGTAATTTCCAGTGTTGTCATTCATCCCTCAATTTTTCGAGGGGGACCTTCAATTTGAACTGAGAAGGACAACTGAACGTCGCTTTTGCGTAATCTAAAAAGCTAAGAGGTAAGTCAGGAAGGATCTACTTCGCCGTCTCTCAAAGTAATCGAGATCATTCCAATTTGCAGGAAGAAGGTTCAGTGCCATAGCACTTTCCGAATCCAGAGCGGTCTTTGTTTGAGGGTCCGAGAATAGAGGCACCAAAATCAACATTCATTTTGTTATAAACATCATCCAAATCGTCATCATAATCTCATGAACATCATTCATCATGTCTATCCCCCAAAACCTGCCCCCATCGTCCAGAAGCCAGTCTCCATCTATTCGCGAGTCAGCAAGTAAGCTCTCCTTTTCAGAGAAGAAGCCTCACATTTGTAGCATGGATAAATATCCGGACCAACTCCTCAATTCTGCTAGGTGATTGCAGAACAGCGTTCCTTTCCAACAGAGCTAACAAGGTCAGCATTGTTCTTGAAAATACCCAAGGCGGCAGCAGCTCACCTCTCCCCACGTTTACAGCTTCCACATAGTCATCTGCGACATAGTTTTCGATCCATTTCCAGTAAATGTTCCCCTCACGTTTGGTCTTTGGATCGGCATGGAGTCTTTTGGCGATTTCTCCATATCCAATTAAGCAAGGTGCGAGTGCTATTTGCAGTGCGTACCAGTCTTGGGACATTCCGATGTCGAGTACGTATCTGACATTCGTCAATATCTTGCTTCAGCGTTTGGTTTGGGATAATTCGTACCGAGTGTATGCAGTACAAGCTTAAGTATATGTCAGTTTGTTTCTCAACAAGAATTTGTCACTGACCTTGGCTTTCTTCCGTTGCCACGATCTCTTCCTTGGAGATCCCAAAGCCCTTGCAATAGTCGATATGCAAAGCCATCTCTTGTTGGATGTGCAACACTATCTTGGCGCCCTGAAACTTTCATCAATCCCATCCCCAAATCTGCAAATAGGCAGGACGTACCGTGGCGATATCGTCCAGTGTTTTCGCTTTGTATGCTACCAACGCATTTGCTCGTGCAAATTGTATCTGAATTCTTAGCTTCGATTTGTTGTAGATGATGCTGGTTACTTACCAAGAAGAGATAGTCCTGGATGAGGTAGTACTTGAAGGACTCAACCGGAAGCGTTCCATCAGCCAGGCCAGCGACGAAAGCATGCTCAGTATGGTGTCTCCAAGCTTTCTGAACGTCTGGGCGCTCCAAGACGTATTCGATAAAGCGGCCACTGATTTAAGAAATTTAGCGAAATGTCTCAAGTCCGGGTTGGAGACCTACGGCGGGAATGGTAAGGTATATGTCGAATGAAAATGGTTGATTGGTCCACTTCCTTGACCGATACCAGTCGATGTCTTGATGCCAGCTTCCACATATCTGCAAGCACGCTTTACTGCTTCCACCATTTCAAGGCCGTTTGCGAGGTTTGATGCAATGGCAGCTAGATGTGTCAGGAAATGGCCGGTCTGGGGACTTCATGCTTACAGGCTAATGAGCACCCTGTTCCATGGGTATTCTTTGACTTCAAGTACGCAGTCTCAATTCTTGCTACTGTATCATCCCCGTACAGTATGTCGACCATGAGCTCCCTTTCCTCGTCTGTCTTCGCAACACTTCCATCCTTCTTCAGGGGAAGATGGCCACCCTTTAAGAGAACGTATCGAGGTCCCAGGCTTTGTACCGACTTAGCTATCTTGATTAAGTCTTCAACATCTTGAGGGTCCGTTGCAGATATGCCCGCATCAGAAAGGAGAAGCTTCGCTTCCGGTACGTTAGGCGTGAGTATGGTGGTTTGAGGGAGAAGATCCTCTCGGAGCTCACGGATAGCCTCCTGGGGAAGTAACACAGATCCGCTTGTGGAAACCATCACCTGAACTTGTCAGATATGCTTCAGGCACAAGCACAGGAGCTGCATACAGGATCAATGACTGTCGTCGTCACGTGGTGGTCCTTGAGCGCTTTTGCCACAACTTTGATCGTTTCCGCAGAAGCCAGCATGCCTGAGGAGGTCAGACATTTGACTATTTCTTCTATGTTTCTTGACAAAAATATTCGAAAGGGGTACGCGAGAAAATTACCAGTCTTCACAACATCAACACCAATGTCACTGAGGCACGCATCGATCAACTCTCTCACAAACGCCGGAGGAGTGTAATGGATATCAGTAACACCAAGAGTGTTCTGGGCAGTCAATGCCGTGGTGGCAGTCATGGCGTAACATCCATGAGCTGAGATCACTTTTTGATCGGCTTCCAGTCCCCTGGAAATGCATCAGCTGCTGGTCGTCCAGAAAAGATGGATTTCGTGGAGAGGTTTTCAACGACTTACGCTCCGCCAGAGCTATCTGAACCAGCTATCACCAAAACACGCCCTTTAGCCATGATTGTGATTTTTGACTCTGGATGAGTCGTTCGATGCTTCTCGGTGTTGTTGAAGTTAAAGTGGGCTGGATTATGTCAGCTGGTCGCGACATCTTGTTGGAGAAGGTCCAAATTTAAGTCCTTCTTCACATCGACGAAGAAAGCTTGGACTTGCTTGAAAGGCAAAAATGGTTCCGTCGCACGTGGATATCAAGTATAGCATCGAATCTCTTTGCCAACATCTTCAAGGTCTCATCTCCCCGCCGTTGCATTTGCCCAACTTTGCTCACAAATTTGACCTTGCGCGACGCGTCGTTGAACTTCTCGGAAGCTGGTACAGCAAAGAACTTGGCGCAATCGGTTTTACGGTGTCCATTCCTTCAACTGAGAGTGAAGAAAGAGTAAGTCAGTGCGAGAAAACGTCAGGTATGTTGCCCACACATTTGATAACGTTCATTTTGCGTTGCAGCTTCAAGCCCTTCCATTCCTCCCTTCATTTGACAAACAAAGGTCGCAAGGAGCCAACGATTTCACCGAAGTCATGCTACTTTGCAAGAGCTAAGATTATCCTCAGGAACTCGCCATATCAAGAGAAATCTCCCTGTGCAGTAGACATGTACGACCTACGTAATACCAGTGCACGTGTTCGAGCCCAAGAAGCAACAGGTGAAAGATGCGGTGGATGTGGGATCAGCTTCCAACCGAGTTATGGAACGAAATACTTAAGTATCTCGATCAGAAAGATCTCGCCGCCGTCAGCATTGTATGCAGGTATCTTCACGACCTTTCAGCCCGACATCTTTACTCGACCGTCTCCTGGATTCCTGACGCCGATTACGTTCCGGGCTGGATAACAAGTCTGTCCCCAGCTCCGATAATGCGAAATATGGCAGAAAAGAAGAAACCCCCTTCTCGCCTGTTCCGCGAGTTCATCTCCTCCTACGAACCATTGTCAGTGTTCCTGAGCTTGCCCTATACGTCAAAAGAGCTGAGTTTGTCGCACCGCTCTCGCCGACTGGCGAAAAAGAGGATATCCTCTCTTTGGAATTTAGACGTTCCATGCGATAGTGGCTTCGATGCACTGGACTTCCATCTAGCCCTTTCTCCGATACAAGACTTGAATCTGGAGCCATCAGATGATTGGCAAAGAGGGCTAGAGCATGGGAAAGCGATATCATACTTTCTTTGCTTCCCTCCAGGCTCCGCAATCTTCAGAGTTTAGATATCCGACTACGTTCACACACAAAGCCTCTCCCGCCAGTATTGGGAAAGAAGATTATATAGGTCCTCACTTCACGGTTTGAGCCAAAAGCCTTGCCGTGGTTTCGACATCTGCGGGGCATCAACCTATCTCTGGATCGAGACGAGCATGGCTGGTATGATTGTGACCCCTATGACATGGAATATATTTTCGACCTGGAACAAGAGGTCGCGCATCTCTTTGACTTACAGGGTCTTGAGGCGCTGTCAATGTGCTGGGCTTGGCCCGAGACACCAATTTGGACAAAGAAACGAAGATCTGAGACGATCACAATGCTCATACTTACTGAGGTGCGTATGAATGAGAGTGCGCTTCGGGAGATGTTGGAAGCAACGCCGAAGCTTCGAAAACTTAGATGCGGACTCCATACGATTATATGGATGGGGAAAGATGTCAATGCGAAGAACTTGGACGTGCTTTGAAGCAGGTCTCATCCACCCTCGAGTTTCTAGACATCTCCATTACTTTGTATACGGAGTTAGACGATGAAATTTGGGATGTGATTGGGACAGTCGGATCAATGCGAGACTTTAAGATCCTCAAGTAAGCTCAAATAAATGCCTTGGCTGGCCTCTTTGAAGTGTTTTGACCTACGTTCCAGGTATATTGACATCCCAATCTCGTTCCTCACGGGCTCGCCTCCACATAACTGCTTAAACGAGATTTTCCCAGAACAACTCGAAACCTTGAAAGCTCAGTTCTGGCCATATCCACACAGTCTCGAAGACTCGTACGGTGCACTAGGAATCTATGTTCGAGATCACCCACGATTATGGGGTTCAGCATGGACAGAAGGCTCCGAGTCACCCCGGATCCGAACTAGTCGTTGAAGAAAGCCCTCGAAGACTTTTCTTTCTATATCCTAAGTTACCTCCTCATTTTCTACATAATCTCTATCGGGACTCAGGGATTAATTATCGTCGGAATAGAACGAATCACCACTTATGCGAGTTCAGACTCGGAGCCAGTATGGCACTACTGGAAACAAACAAAATTCAACGTTGCACTCGTGTATCGGCATTCATTATTTACATCAGGACCAGGGAGGGTTTGGAGCACGTTGCTATCGAGAGACAAACTTTTCATTCAAAATCAAATATATACAAGAAATCCAGCTGATTCCACACGGAGACACCCGAGGTGACCAGGGGTCTACAGCACTAATGCTTCTGTTGTTCCCATCCCCAAAATCTTCTGGGTGGGTCTGCTTAAAGAGCATTTAGAATTGCGGTGTAAGCTGCCTTTGGCGAGTAGTTCCTGATCCGTCATCTTCGAGTCAGTATCTCTTTCATATCGAGGGGGTTTCGGGATTGAGTGCATGCTTCTAGGTGTTGCAGCGTGTAGAACTCGTGGCGACCAGCAGAAGGGGAAGCATGACTTAAGACAAAATCAACTTACGCATCGAAAAGCAGCGGATTGTTGCTTGCTCTCCAAGAATCGGGATCTCTTACTCCCCAGACTGTTATGCCGACGCACTTTGCTAGATTCAAACAGGCGTTTGTGACCTAGATGCCTGTCAGCATTCATCATCTTCGATTACCATGAGTTTTGGGATCCTTACCGCAACATAATCGCTAGCAGCTGCATTGGTGATGTCAAGCTCTGTAACGGCGACTTCCCCAACTCCAGATGCAGCAAGTGCAGCCAAAGCTCCAGCGGTAGCGGAGCTCTGTCCAGCGGACAAGTGGGATTGCGAACCAATACCTTCGATGGGAACACCGGCTGCGATCCACTTCTTCACATGCGCAACCATACCAGTAGTCACCTTTGCATAGGTTGCAGAGTCGAGGTTATAGTCGTTAATGTAGAGTTTGGCGTTGGGGTCTGCCGTCTTCGCTGCGGCAAAGGCAATGGAAACGAAGTTCTCACCTAAGACATTATACCACACGGACGTTCGCATAGATCCATCCTGAGTAAAGATAAGTCAGTCGTTAGATTTGGAGCAGTATGAATCGAGACATCCAAGCGTCTGCATTTTGAAGGAAAGGATTCAAAGGGGTTCATGATCTTACCTCGTTCTGTGCATCAAAGTTTTGATGTTAGCAAGGTCATTGTTGGTCAAGCAAGAGACGATATGGGATAATTCATTCAATGTCTCATGATTTGATGAACAATCAAGGGATTAGATCTAGAATACGTACGAATATCTCATTCACCACACTACAATCGCAAGTCAGCATCAATTTTCTGAACGAAAATACTTCATGGAAGCAAAACATCGAGTTCAATGTCGCAACAAGCGAGCAGAGGAATTGGAAAACTGCTTACTCCTAGGACATTGTCAGCTAAAGTTATACGAGAGAAAAGATGATTGCTGTGAACAGGTCATTGAGTGGAGGCCAATGCTTGAGGACTTACCCAGGCATATATCTTTCCCTTGTAACGTCCCATTTCAGTTGCAATGTGGTTCTGAAGAACAGAGGTGAGGGTCGCCGCTGAGGCAATATTCGAAACCCAAGACGGTAGTTGAGAGTGCCAGCCTGAAGGCTGGTCAGTGAAACAGAAGTATACAATAATTTGTTCGACATACACAAAGTGTGACCTCGAATCAGCTTCTGATTGGTAGTAGCCCAGTTGACCTGAGTTGTCAGCGTAACATATCAAGCGGATAGTGAGAAAGCACTCACTAAGTAATCCGCTCCCGCAAAGTTGAACGTGTTTTGAGAAGCTAGGATTGAAATCAGATTCGCTACTACAGCTTGGTCGAGATTGCAAACCTTCAGTCGTGTCCCACTTCATGCTATTTTCCGGAGTCACTTGGCCAAAGTCGGCTTGGATGATAGCCGCATTGGATCCAACAGTCAAGCGGTTCTGGTCAGTAGCCACACCAAAGTACTTCTTTCCCTTCGCTCTGAACTTAGCATCAATGCTGTTGGCACCTCCGGTACTGTACCCAGAGTCTCCGGAGCCTGCAGGTGTGCTTGTCGTCGTACCACCAGCGGAGGTAGTGGATGTTACGAGAGTAGTAGCCGTTGTTGTGGCAGGAGTTGAGGTGCTCACGGAAGCAGTGCCTGGGATACATTGCGAATAGTCTTACGCTGCACGTCAGCACTCTTCGTGCCCGAATAGAATTGAAGACTCACAGTCATTTGACTTGACGCAAGTATATCCAGAAACACAAGTTGTTGTTCCAGCCCACCCAATACCGCCGCCTTGACAAATCAACACCGTTCGTATGTCCTGCTAGACAGAACTGACTCACATTGAGACCATGCAGCGCCCTGGCCAAGAGCAAGCTTGATATTGCTCAGCAGGATGGCAACAGCCGCGAGGCTCTTGAAGTTGAGCATGGATTTTGTTTTGTTTTGTTTTGAAAATATGTACAAGAGAAAAGACGAAATGTACAAGAAAGAGAAAATGCTGATGCTACCCACCAATATGAACCAACGGCAATTCCAGGACCAGCTTTTATATGTCCACAACTTTTCGGAAGGAAGGCATCTACATCAGATGCCAAGATTGCATGCCTCCCATGATTGGGAGCATGGCCAATATAATTATATGAAAGGAGGCTGTTTCTAATTAACGTCCCGTATGCCGTCGGATCACTGGCTAAATACTTCATTTCCAGAAACAAACTTTCAGATCGATGCTCCTTTTGATCTTAAGGTTTTGATCCCCGCAATATCTGTGTTCCGAGCCGAACCACATGGCGCCGAGAATAGATGAGCGGACGGTGAAGTGCCTAAATCTGCAAACGACGATGTAAGAAATACCCCATGATCTTGATTGAGATTTGCCTGAAGTGCTCGTTGTTTTAGTGCTTGCTTGGCGACTCGCTAAGGAGAGAAAGGAGGAGATGGCGTGAAACATTAATCCGGCCTTGCATCTCGGTTCCCAATCCGTTCAAATCTCGTGGGGAGAAGTTTATTCCAGCAGAACGAGAAGAGGTGGTCTAGCCCAGACTGGCTCTGAAGACCGAGTCAACGCAAATTTCGCGGCCTAGTAGGCCAAAATTCCAAAATTCCGATTTAGCCTGATCTTGAAGAAATAGACCTTGAGAGTGAAGCAAAGTGAGAGGATATACTCCTCGCCGACACAAGGACATCCAGGGAGCAGGTACTTACCGCCCCACCAACTGCATCCGGCGGGGCTTTGGACTCACAACACCGGGACAAAAAGAATAGTCCAAGCTTGGGTATGCTATCAGGTTTCAGTGGTCTCACAACCAAGTACATTGTCGAAAAGACTCGTCATTGCAATCTAGTCTAGATTCCAGCTGACAGACCACGCGGAGATCATTCTGCCGCTTTTGAAATCCACGCACCGAATGACCCAGACATCTTTTCCCTCAGATACCACGTATGCTCACATGCTTTTCTGTTCAATTATCCACTCGTCTCTTTAGTATCGTTCATCGTAAACTCGTCCCATCTTCATTGCATGTAAGAAACCAGAACAGTCTTTGCTTCTGATGAGAGCCTCTCGTTTGCATATCCCCCGATCTTTCCTCCTTGCCTCGCATCAGCAGCCTTGAGATATGATCCTACCCACGACTTGACATCCGTCACGTCTGGCCACTCATCTCTTGGGACCTTCTTGCATGTGTTCAATGGGGTGAAGCCAACGCCGAAGCCCACATCATCCACGTCAACCTCAACACCAATATCATCGCCGGTGACTGGCATAGGTGGGTTCTCGAGGAGCTTTAACAAAGCTTCACACGACTTCGCCCAACCCTTCACATATCTAACAGCGAAAGATTGCGAGTCTGCTAGAGTCTTGGTCAATGAAACCACAGCGAGTTTACGATCAAGAGGTTTAGCCAACTGCTGGGTTGTGGGGAGAATAATGGTGAGGTAAAGCGGGACATAGACATTCTCCTGGACGATATCGGCATTGCGGATGAAGAAGTCCGCACCGAGGCCTGATTGATCGCGTGAAGATATCAGGTGATAAAAACGAACAAATCGCTGCTTGAATTTCTCTGGCGGATTGTTGTTCAGTCGGGTGAGGATGATGGTTAGAATAGTCGGAAAATATTGCTGGATCACGGTCCTAGACTCGAAAATCAGTACATAGACCTCGATTTTATGTTGAAGACTTACGAATCGCACGACGTGATGACTGCCTCCAAGACATCGAAGCCGTAGAGTTCCGTCTTAGTCTTGCCAGCCATGAGCTTCTGGAAGATGCCCAGAATCGGCTCAACTTGGTTGTTTGCAACAATATCTGCTGCGCTCCGGGGTACAAGAGACGACAACAAACGAGCAAGCGCTGGGACATTGCCTCTTGATTCCCAGAGAGTGGGCATCAATATTGGTCCTACCAGGGCTTTATAGTACTCAGACAGCGGGCCTTGCGGACGGGCTTCCAAGAGAGCAGCGAACAACTGGAAGACGTAGGGCATAAATTCTGTAGCGAAGTAAGCGAAAACTCTATCGACTTTAAGCGTAAATTTCACCTTGTACATCGTTGTGTAAAATGCCAGCGAACGGTGGGTAGAGATCATTCTCGAGCTTCTCTGGTTGCGACGGAGCTGTGTATCTCACGAGTGCTCCCATTGCCTCGAAATGATAGTAGTAAAAGCGTGGATTGCTTGGGTTCTGGCCAATAATCTCCGTGATTTTGATGAGATGTTGAAGCACGTTGTCGGTGATTGGAAGGACGCCGTCTTTTATGACAACTAGGACTCTCATAACACATCTCATCAAGAACTCATTCTCTTGAATCTTCTCTGGCGCTGGGTCCTTCTCAATGAGCTGGAATAGATGCTCCAATAGATCTTTGGCAAAGGGTGTGACCTCGTCCTTGCCGAATATGTGCTGTCCAGCGTCATTCGTGAGGAAGAGAACTCGTTCAACAGCGATAGATGCGTAAGTGTACACGACGTAATTTGAAGATGCCAAGTTTTTGACCAATGGTGGAAATGCAGCGCTCCATTGAGCTTTGGTAAGTTGGCTGCGGAAGGTGTAGAGGAATTTAATGGCGTCAACCTTCAATATGGGCTCGACCCCTATATCCGCAACGAGATCATTCGCGATGTTGTTTTGGAAGAAATCGACGACGTTGACCAGAGAGTTTGTCGTCTTGACTCCATGAGTGGTCGTAATGACACCTTTAGCAGCGATAGCCGAGAACAAATAGACTGCAGTATCCTTGGACTTCCACTCGCTTGAATTCTTGGCAAATTCGGCGAGATAGTGAGTAATGTACCGGCCAACAACGCTTGTTACCAGTTCCTCAAACTTCTCTAGAAGTTGTCGCAAGAAATCCGTGGCTGCTCTTCTTCGAGTGTCCGCATCCGAACCCTCAAGATCTCTTCGAATGTATTCGATCGGTTCGTCCTCAAATTGCTCAATGTCCGACTCTCGTAGGCTGACATTAGGAAGAATGACTTTCTCCACTACTTGTCCCAATACTTCCTCGTTGTTGAAGTTTTGCGCGTGGGTGTTGATGCTTGCGACCGCGGTGAGGAAGTGTAATGCCTTGCTCACAAGAATATCAAACTTCGTCTCAGGTCCAATTGTTGTCAACAAGTTCCACGTGCTTGTGATAAATGGTTTGCAAAGCTCTCCGAAGGCATCCTCGTACTTCTGCAAATACAAAGTCATGGCCTCGCATATTCCAGCCTTGACGAATTCCAAGGGCCCAGATTCAGAGTCATCGTCCGTAGCCAAGAGAGTATTGTCGTACGTGAGGTATTTGTGCAATAGGCCTGTGACTGAGGCAAGATTGTCCTCGAAGATAGGGGGTAGATCTTGGCAAGAGAGATCGAAAAATAGCTTCACCAATAGATTCATGACCTCTACATGTTGCTTCAATGCATCCTTGTTGTCCTTGTTTGCGTCTATCTGGCGATCGGTGCTCTAGTGTGTGCTAAATCAGTATTATCCCAGAACGGAAGGCAAAGAAACTTACGATAAGCAACTGGACGTATGGTTCTCCGAACTTGGCCAGCACATGGTTGATCTCGGTATAAAGCTCATCGGATGAGAAGAGCGGTCTCCATCGTCTGAAGATCGAGTGTGCAACTTCCAACACTCCGATGTTGACCTTCGCATTGTCCGGAGTCAGGCGTGACACTAGATCCTAGAGATTCCATGTTAGCAGATCTGTATGTCCGACAGCAAAGATTTGCTTACATCGACCAGTGTGTCCCAGCGGGTCCAGAAATCAGAGTCTGCGATCAAACTGATTGATTCTCCCAACTGAGCTTGTAGACTCGCCGGCACAGATATCATCAAGCCTATCAACTCCTTCTTGATAGTCACCACCTCGTTCTCGGGAAGCCTGTATGTTCCATCTTCGTCCTAAGGTAAACGGATCAGCGAGGAAAGACAATCTTGAATACATCCAGCTACGTACAACCCAATTGAATTTAATAAAATTCTTGAAAAATAGAGCTCCAGAAAGTCGCGTATTGAGAGGCAAGGATTCCGTCGCAACGATGTTGAGCAACAGGAGAGAGAATCCCGGTAGCTTCTCCTGTTCCTTGAGAGCAAGTTCAGCTGCGAAAAGTTAGCACATCTCCTTCAACCAGGGTTCTCCTCCAGTTATCGCAGGGTAAAGCTGACCTTGTTTATGTTGCCGAGGGTCCAAAGTAGCCTGAAGCAACTGCGCGACCGTCTGCAGATCTGCAGCCATTTTGTTGGAGTGTAGCTTAAGATGTGGTGGATGAGAACGAGAGTGGTGAAGAATTTGGCTGGCCTTGTCAACACCACAATGTTTTGTTTGTAGCCTTGCGCGGGTCTTTCGTTGGAGCGGCCACATGCGCCACAGATTAATCCCAAAATAGCTAGCGCATAAAGACGTATCGTTGATGGAATTCCCCGTTGTGGCTTTCGCAAGGATCAGTCGAGTTCTCCACCTGACCAGGCTAATAATGCTTTATCTCCAACTGGCCTCCTCTTGTTACGTTTGTGAGCTTCAATGTCCCATGTATGTCAGTACTTTCACCTGAACGATTTTTGATCCGCGGACGAGCAGACGAGCATACGATACATAGCAGTATCTGCATTCATGGAACTGAGGGATTTCAGTGTAACATAGTGGTCCGCCCAACAATCCACATCGACCTTATCTCCCCTTCACGACGGTTATGCTATGAGCTACGAAACGGTCGACGGCGTGTTCTCGCATATACTCATGCTTGTGCTCGATTAGTCGTATGTATGAAGTTCCACCTTTCTTTCTTCCTCTTATCCATAAAACCTTTCTCCTATTGTCCCGCGGACGGAGATTGATTACAACCTAAACTTTTACTGGCAGAGTGCCACCATTTCTTTCGTCGAATATCACAATACTTGCCCCTTCGCTTAATTCAGGGATGGATACAGACGAGATCACTAACTACCTGTATAGGAAGCCTAGGTTTCCAAGTTACTCTCTACCTGAACCTCAAGCTTCTATGTCTCCACCCGCGGGAGACGTAACTCAGACTCAAGATTCGAAACCTTCGAGCGGCTTTGCCAATGTATTCAAGAACTTGACCGGTAGTCGATCTTCGAAGAGTCCGAATCCACAGTCACCGGCTTCTATTGCACCGCAGCAACTCAACGGAAACAATGCCTTACAACCAACGGTTTATGGAGGACCACCGAATTACGAACACTTATATGCACAGTTGAAGGTTGGGAATCCGCTACCAGAGCGGATTGCCGCAGCGGAATCTCTTCGTTATGCCGTACAAGATTATCCGTTAAGTGGTGTATGTAAGACCGGCTCCGCGGGAGGATCTGGACTGATAACTTTGGCAGGCTACGAGCATATTCAAGCAGGGAAAGGATCTCATCGAGTCGACGAATACAGTTGAGGCTCGAATTGCGGGCTTCGAACTTTTGACTGCTTGCGTTGAGCAGTCTACATCCACGGATCCAGAGCGACTGGCCTACTTCCGAGTTCTCACAGCTCCAGCGAACCCCGATGACTTTCACTTGCAACTTGCGTCTCTGGTAGCTTTGGCAAAGCATGGCAAAGACCTCGCTGGATTTCACTATGAAACGCTGCCTCTATTGACAACGTGGCTACGTCAAACTTACACAGTTACGACTACTGCACGAAAAAGCCGTCAGAATCGATCATCAAAAGGAAAGACACTTCTTGGGGAAGAAACGAACCTATCTCTGTTATTCGCCTTCATTGTGGATGTCATTAAATTCAGCTTCAATGTATCAACCGAGGAGACTACGAGCGATCTGATAGATGTAATTCTCTACATCTGCGTCCATACCCCGCTTTCAGGCGATTTGAGGGCTTGCATCAGTGTTATCGATACGATTGTGACCTACGGTGATATTCCAAGTACGAAGCTGCTGGATTGTGTCAAGGTCCTCTGTTCAATACATTGCCTGGTGGAGGAGGTTCAGCCTGAAGCATGGCGCACTATAAGCAATCTTTGCGTGTCACACAATGGCCAGACAACCGTCAGAATCTTGCTCGACATTCTTCGTGACCCTTCACTCGATGGTCCTAACGGAAAGCAAACTATTCGCGAGATTCGCGGAGCTCTGTCCGTTCTGGAAAAACTCTTCGCCAAGGATGGTGAGGAGGGATACCCCTTGGTTCCATTCACTCTCCTTATGACTGCTCTTGAAAATGTGGTCGCTGTTGAGCATACGAAGGTTGAGACTGATGCAATGCATCTGATACTCTCCCTCTTCAGTTCCGAAACGAATGAAGTCAAGAGCAATATCTTGGAAGAAGACTGGTCTACAATGTTCAATGTTGTCACGAAGTGCTCACAGAGAGCACTGGAAACACCAGACGGCCATCCAATAACAAGTCGATCTCGTGTTACAAGTCCGCTAGCCAAGGATGAGACAAGTGAACAGATCCTCACTACAAGCCTGACCCAGTCTCTGTACAGTCTCATTCTCAAGATTGAGAGTCTTCTCGTTGAGTATGCCGACGCCGAATTTTTCCAGAGGGACGACTGCATCAAATTCTTTGTCACTGTTCATCAACATCTACCCGTATCGTGCTCAAATTTAGTCATCAATCATTACATGACTTACCGCTACTGCTACCCTTCGGATCTCCTATGGAAGGAGCACACAACGATGATTCTTGACGCATTCTTCGCCGACCGGTCTCAACAAACCCATATACGAAAGCAAGCATTGAAAGCCGTTACAGATGTATTCGAAGTCATCGAAATGATGGAGGAGCATGACGATCCCGACACAATTCAGATCTTCGTCACATCCATTCTTGACGACGTTGGCGACGAAAAAGATATTACCATCTTGGAAAAGGTCGTTGCATTTGCAGTAACAGTAGCTGAGAATGCGGACGAGGCTCTCTTCAAGTATGTCGTTGATGCTATACGTGGAATTATTGTCAGTGATCGACTTCAATCGCCTTTGGGCTCCCCGCCAGGATCTCGGCAAGGCTTCATGAATCCAAACAAATCTACATCGACCCTACCTCCAAACAGCTTGATACAGAACCCGTCGACCCCGTCGAATGTGGTTACTAGAGGTCTCATCCAAATCTTCATGAGAATAATGGACAAATCTCCCTCGAAAGCATCTAGGATCTTTGCTGAGTTGCTGTGGGTTGCAAAGTCCCACGACTGTGAGACAGATGCACGCATTTCAGCCTTGAAGATGCTCTTTCGACTACGAGCCGACTGGGCGAACAGGATATTCCTGACGTCTTTCACGGAATCCGACGGACTCGCCGCCACTTTGTATCGAACACCAGCGTCGTTAGCAAGAAAACAAGCCACTGATGAAGCGGTCCAGCAGCAGCGCTCAACTCGCGCCGAAGATTCGGGGTCTGCTCGCATCTCGCGAAGCACGTCGTTCGGACAAGGGCACCCCCAGTCTAGACAACCTTTCCGGTCCGGCAGCGGGGTTACGAGAACTTTACAGAGAAATCATCAGATGTGGATGACACCAGATGAAGATGCATTGCCTGAACCTGCATCTGGGCGCGCTAGCTCAATTCTAGTATCTATCCTAGAGTCAGATCTTGCAACACAGAACGGTTTGAGCATTCCTGGGGAGACACAGAATGATGGGGAGAATGCGAAGTCCGAATCCGAGACCAAGGAACCAGCTACGCCAATTCCTGGTAGTCAAACTGCCCTTGACATCGGTCTTTACCTAGAGACAATAACTACCCTCATCGAACACGGTTGTGACTGGGAAGTATACAGCTACATACTTGTCCATCTGCCTTACCAGTTGACAAATCAGGCACTGTTTAAGGCGGCGATACCTCAGGTCAGGTCTCTTAGGGAGGTGATCTGTGAACACATTAAAAGCAATAGCTTCCAGGAGCCCCCAATGTCGTCCGGACTTCGGAAAGCCGACGTGGCCATCTGCCTATTCCAAAATTTGAATATGATCATGAGCTATCATAGGCACTTCCAGAAACAAGATTCGGACGATATTGTTCGAACTTTTCTGCAGGGAGTCGGGGAACGGACTTCGAAATGTTGCATCCATGCTCTCTCAATATGCTGCCACGAACTTCCTGGATCCACAAGCAAGTCGTTGATACACATACTCCAGAAAATGTCACAAATCATCACCCAGAGCCACGTGGCGATTCATATTCTTGAGTTTCTGGCTTGTCTTGCCAGGCTGCCTGCTCTATATGTGAACTTCCGAGAGGAAGAATATCGAATAGTGTTCGCGATCTGCTTCCGCTATTTGCAATATGTTCGTGATCAGCAAGCAAAGGAGACTTCTAATCGCAACAGTGTTCCTCCTGTGAGGACGTCTGGGGTTTCCTTGAGCAGTTCTCGTGGTGTCACCGATAACAGCCCTGCTGAGAGCAATTTTCAGCCAAACACGTCGGATGACTTGCCTCAATATGTCTATGCCTTAGCGTACCACGTCATTATATTCTGGTTCCTTTCCTTGAAGCTTCCTGATCGTGCTGGTCAAGTAAGCTGGATCACGAAGAACCTTGTTTCGACTGATATAAACGGCAAGGAGAAGATTGACGAGCAAGCTCAGGTGACGCTGGATTTCATGCAGAGAGTGGCATATGCCGATGTTGACGAATCAGACCCTGACCCTTCATTCAGCAAAGAGACTTTTGGCGAGATCATGAAGAAGAGGTGGATAATTGGCAACAGCCTTATCACTGTCGAGCAAGCTACCCGAGGAGATTGGGCGCAGATTACAAAACGTCAGCCCTCCGGGACCTCCTGCTACATTATTCAGGAGAAATTCAGCCGACCTCCACCTCACCAGGAACAGATACAAAACGACATGATGAAAGATGGACGACACTTCGAGGATAATGTCAAGTTACCGAGCCACCTCCTCCTCCAGTTGACCGCATCTATTCCCCAAGTAGGCGAGGCAATGCGACCCATTCCTTTACCTAACGACGAATTTATGGAACGTGCTATAAAGAACTTCAACCGCAGCTTCACTGTGGATGGGCACAAGGTTGGAGTGATATATCTTGGGGAGAACCAGACCAACGAGGTCGAGATTCTCTCAAATATACAAGGCAGCAGTGACTACACCGAGTTCTTATCAGGTCTAGGGACACTCACGAAACTCCAAGGCGCCAAGTTCAACACTCAAGGTCTCGATCGTCAGTTCAATACGGATGGGGAGTACACTTTTTGTTGGCGTGACCGAGTCACTGAGATTGTCTTCCACGTCACAACGCAGATGCCAACCAATTTGGATCATGACCCTCAGTGCATCGGCAAGAAGAGACACATTGGCAACGACTTTGTGAACATCATCTTCAACAACTCTGGACTACCATTCCGTTTCGACACATTTCCCTCCGAGTTCAACTATGTGAATATTGTCATTACCCCGGAATCGAGGGCGTCCTTCGTCGCGACTCGCGTTAGATCGAAGACGCAAGCAGACAACGCCTTTTACAAAGTACAGGTGATGAGCAAACCAGGATTTCCGGAGATCTCGCCTGCAGCGGAGACGAAAATTATGAGCTTGGCAAACTTGCCAGGCTTCATCCGGCTGCTAGCTCTAAATGCATCTGTCTTTTCACTTGTATGGGCGAATAAGGATGGAGGAGAGCATGTATCATCTTGGCGGAACAGACTCCAAGAGATAAACCGCATTCGAGACAGGTACGGTCCTAAACCCGCCGGTTCGACACCCGCATCACCACCTGGAACCTCGAATGGCATAGGAAACGTGAGAGACAGTTTGAGCAGCCTCCGACGATCATCGGTAGCCAACTTCTTGACTAGCACGACGACTGAACCGGCATCTCAGCGCTCGTCTGTTCTCTCTACGGCGGAAACGGAAGTGGGACCAGCGGCAGGGGAGGAGAGTCTTGTTGATAGTCTTGATTTCTCAAGATGGGCGTAAAAATGGAGCGGCGTTATTTGGAAAGGGGAAATACCACAAAAGTTCTGCGATTTCTTTCTTTTATCATCGATTCCTTTCCGCATGTTCAGGGCTTGCATCATGAGGCGCATATGACATTGAGGTCTGGTCTGTATATTAGGCGCACTCCCTCACCAGTAGCATCAGGCGTCGTCACGAAGCGATAGTCTTCAAAGGAGTCCTGGACATTATTTACATAGACCAAAACAAGGTTCAAGCCAATCGTATTGCCAAGAGTATCTCACATCATAGGGCCCTACCCTTCGATTAGATACTCTTGACTTTGTGGTGCGGGCCCCCCCATGGTGCTCACCGCTCCCCTACCTACCCCTCTTTTAGAAGCGAACCCCGCAGTTCCACCGCTTCGGGCGTTGGGACTGAGGCTCCAAAGCCTACTTCGTACAGTGACAGTAGGTACTCCCCATTGGGAACCAGTATTATAGGGCTCTTACAGAGGACGTGCAGATCAGGGGAGCTTATAGAGCTTTTATAAAATTATGCCCTGTAATCCCGGCCCCTTTATGCCGCGATCTTCGTCGAGCCTGCATGACTCCGCTACAAACTGCCTAGCACGGCCATGCGGCTGAAAAAGCAATCTAAAGCGAGACGAACACCTTCAGCAAATGATGAAGCCTTGAAAGCGTCGGGAAATATTATGCAGATGCTCCGAGATCGACGATCTCTTGCGCAGAAGTTTAACTGGTTGTGGGGGCTGCATAACTTTAGTGCCGCTCTCTATTAATTAGCGTATGCCTTCAGGTACCTGGCACTGGACGTCATGTTCCCAAGTTCAACTCATGTTGCACCCAACAAAGATTTCCCCTGCGAGTGCTTCACCGCAGCTATCCATTGTACGTCCTCGAACGCGTACCCCTCGCCACAACCCGTGCATCTGGGAACCAATTATTGGGACGATGAATCGCAAGGGCTTTGCAGGCAACGGGAATCGCGTGCCTGAGAGGAGTAAGGTTACGGCGGCATCAGTACCAAAACCTCCGGCTTTTAGTTTCGTCACTATCACGAACCCGAATGAATCAAAGACCAGGTCGAAGAAGAGAGCCGTGCGCTCTCATGTAGCGTATTATCAACATCATAAGGATGATGAGAGGTATGATATCCCTCCTACTCATCGTCGCTCGACCAGTAAGAGGATAGCCAAAATTGAGGGCGCGTCTCGAACGTCGACGCCTACTCCTACCCTATCGTCCGAATCATCGTCGGAGTCTATCAACTTCCAGATCCTTCTGTCGGACGGTTTGGCTGGAACTGAGTTTGATGCCCTTGGCAAGGGATTCGGAGCTACACCCATTTCTCCGCCGTTCAGTGGCACGAGGATTGATCCATTTCGGTCGTATCCTGTGCGTTGGAAACCGTTTTATGACCCAATTCTCGACTTCTGTAAGTCCTATGCTGAATATGAGCAATTATCGCATCACCTGTTGAATGGTTTCAAATGCTAATGTTCCACAGATCTTACGTACATTCTCGTAGATACACCAAGTATCGACCGGGAAGGGGAGGTCTTCCTCCTGAGAACCACCTGGTTCCCTTTTATCATGAAGAGCCCAACCACATTCTATGCGGCCCTTGCATTCGCCGGCTCCATCTATCATTTCCGGAAGAAATTGTCATTGGGACATCCCAGTCTGCTTAACCTTCGCCAAAAAGCCATATCAGGGATCAACGAGTCCTTATCCAGTTCAAAAGCCGGACCCGATGACACTACGATAGGAGCCGTTTTCTGTATGAGCATCTTGGAATCGATGTATGGCGATTCCGATTCGTATAAAGTTCATATAACGGGCCTTCAAAGAATGGTGGATATGCGTGGAGGGTTGAAAAGTCTTGGCCTAGAAGGTCTCTTGGAGAGGATGATTTTATGGCTGGATTTCAATCACGCGAAGGTGCATGGGACGCCTTGGGTCTTTAAAGAGAGTGTAGAGGCTTCGAGGAGGGCGTCGCCTTTTAAGCACCCAAAGGATCCGGCTGTCGACTTGGGTAGGACAAGGATTTTGAGATGAGAGGTGGCCAATGATGCTCAGGAAGTTCTCGACGAGCTTTAATCGTTGCATTCGGAAACCCACTTCAACCTCTTCGAAGGATACTCTCTTCCTTGATCGCCGATACTGACCACAGGAGCCCGTGCTCCTAGAGTATGTCGGTGGCATGCCGCGACATGCCTCATGAATAATCGTAAGTGGGGATGTCCGAGGTAGAAAGCAGACGCTAGAACGGCCAGGCGGCCAGGCTGAATCAGGAAGGAGGAGAGGACGCATGGAGCTCAGATAGTAGGGAGTGATGCCTGTATATATATACTCCTACAACATTGCTTGTTTAGGAGCTGGTGGAGAAGTGGCAAAGCAAGGAAGCTGCCATCATGATTCATGTATGTAAGTCTTACCATATTCAGTTAGCTCTGATCGCTATCTCGAAAACAGCAACTGCATGTTGGAACTTTAACATACGTGATCCAGACCAAGTCATCGAAAGATTTTATGGTCCGAATAATCACGAAATATTGTCTTGGCGTGCCTGTGATTCTGTGATCAGTAAGTCATGACAGTTGGCTCCTTCGTTCCTCCTTCCTTGCCCTCGACTAGATAGCGTGCCATCCGGCGGTCTGACCTCTGACAAAACAAAGCCGCATAGCATTCAATGATGGTTGGCAAGTCCCGTCCGTTATGACACGTTCCACATTTGCAGTCATCGAGGTCACTTATGCAGAACAGCTTCAAGGAAAGTTTCTTTTATCATATGATGTATAAGCTACAAGGTAAGGGAAAGTGGAACCAAGCCGCAGCAAATTTCCGGAGAGCAAATCAAACGTTGAAACCACAATCCCTCAGAAATTCAGCGATGCTGTACATAAATCGCCATGCGTGGATGCTAGCCATTTCCTTGCCAATGAACACATGGATGCACATACCTCCTCTCTTATTCGATGTTCACCATGTTAGACTGTCCTCTCTTCAAGTTTCTCTTCTTCCTCTGCTCCTTCTCGATCTCTTCTTCCAAGGGAAGCTGCTCTTGCTAGAGCTTTACTAATTCCTTCTTGGCCTCGATTACCTCAGCCAGCTTTCTAGCCTTCAATTTCTTCTTCTCCAGTTCTTCATCAACGGAGCTTTCGTCTCCGGAGACAAGGTCACGGTGAGACTTGTCGACTTCATGCGTCTTGGTTGGAAGATCACAAATAGAGCCTTCTTCATCGGGGTTAGAATCTGTGCGTGTTCGAGCGTGTCTGGCTCTCTTTGCAGGACGCTCAACGGGGAGGTCTTGCTTAGAGGTGGACTGTTTTCGGGCCATGGTGACTTGCGTGTTCCTGACTTAACGATCCTCGAAGATGCTTAACTTTGCCACCTTTCCCACCTGCCTTCAAAGCGTCTGATTTGCGCGCATCGGGAGAAGTAAGTTCGTCGTCGCCCGAATCGGACAGTAGATCAATGAATTCTTTGAGTTTGCGTCCTTCGACAGGACCATCATCGACGAGGGAGACTATTTCACCGGCTTTGCTCTCATAGTGCTTTTGAACCTCTCCCTTCTCGTAATCCCTTACGGCTTTCCGGATCTCATGTGAGCATCAAGACATCGAAGAAAAGTCAAGTCTCTGATGAAGTTACCTCGAGTGTATTGAATGTTAATTCTCTCTCCCAGACATACATCCTGGACCAGGCTCGCCACTCCTTCGGCTCATCCTTCTTGCGGCATTTGCCTGGCTTCGGAACCAGATGCCCATGTTTCGCTTCCAAAACTTTGTGAACATGTTCTTTATTGATAGCTTGCAGTTCTTGAACTGCTTGCTTTCGCTCCTCTTCATCCAGGTCCTCCCAAGCATACAGATAGAGGGGCGGCGGATACTCGACGATTCCAGCGCGCTTGAGGAATTCTGGATTGTCATTAGCGATTGTAATGGTATCAATCAGGAGTCAATATCTACCCGCCTGCGGTCCTGTTATGGAAAACAAATTGAACGGATTTCCCGATAAAACTGATACGCTTTGTTGGCAACGGCCTGCGCGGCGATATCTTGGATTTTGGACGGCCTCCCACAAAGCTAAGTCCCATTAGAGAAGCACTACATTGATGATCGGGATCGATATTGACCCGACTACCTGTGTAATTCCATCCCTGACGAAAGCACCCTCATCAACTTCTTGTGCGTGCCAGAGATGTGGTCGGTCATCCGTGCTAGCTGTGTCGTTCTTGGCCGGTTTCTTCAACGCCTCTTGATATTCCACATCTGTTAATTCCCTCGTCTCCCATCCAATTTTGAACAACTTGACTTCAAAAGAGCCAAGATCGTGTGGGTCGACTCCCGTGGCGTCTGTCTCGTGGTCCAGACCTCGACCTTACATTGATGGTCAGTCATGGCACCGAGCATTAAGCTGAAGGGTAATATAGCCACTTGCCAACTGCGACTCCTCGAAATGCAAATCTAGATCCCACCATCTTGAAATTGCCCTCATCGACATTAGCATATTTTAGCTCCTTTGTCATTGAAGATTGAAGCACTCTGCTGTCTGCTGGCTTGAAGAAGACAACCTTGGCAATATGCTTTCCGTGTCCTGATAGACGAAATTGAACGCGGACCCTGTCAAATTCGTTGAAGTCGAAGCCTTTGTGGAGTTTGATCTCAACAGTAAACTTCTCGCCTTCTTCGCCCACAATGTAGTGTTCACACTCCTTTGCACAGGGCTGCTCACGAGCTTCGACTTTGATGTGCTCGTCAAAGTATGTCCTGCCCGGGTAGTTTTTGATCCTAACTTCGCACCGATCACCTCTCATCTTCAAGATAGCCATAATGGAAGTCAGGCGCACTTCGATGTACCGTGATCCGATTGTATGGCCAAAATTTGGGAGCCGTGACCGCTGTATGGATCCTGAGTACCACGAGGTCAGTCCACAGGCCGTTGACTCGAAGGAGAAACTGCAAACTTACAGAAGAATACAAGATCAATCAAGTAGAGGACGCCTCCCAACCCAGATGCGTTTGATGAAGTTGGACTGTTGGAAGCGGTCGTTGAGCTGAGGTTGAGTTTGAAGGAAACTGTAGCGAGCGAGGAAGGAACGCGCCTTGGTCCCACCGGTTTGGCTAGCGCGATTGAAGAGGAACTCGAGGAGTGAAAGTGCACTAGTGGTTCTTTCCCACATCAAGATCATCAACTTCGCACGATTATGTCATTTTAAACAAGAAAACCTCCATCGAAAGAAGAATGGTTATCTCTGAAATAAATGTATGTAATTGCGAGAGTGCTCAAGTATAAGCAAGGCAGGAATTCAAAAGCGACGAAGTGAAATCGGGTATACATTACGCCTCCAAACTAAGAGTGACCTTCACTCTAAGCTGATCTCTCCAAAGCCCTGTCCCAAGCCGCTTGCGTCTCCTCCCAAACAGTCTTCCCAACATCATCCAATCTGTACCCTGGAAGAACAGGTGATTCGGCCGCACTCTCATCATCTGCATTCAGTCTGTAAACGCCATTTCCCTTGCCATCCTTAACCACAGAGCTTGCTGCAACAGGCACACCCTGAACTTCCACACCAGCGAATTCCGTCTTTGGCTTTGCAGGAGGGAACCTCGCACTGGTGGCGAGGAAAAGTCCCCTTTCTCCTGCCTCATCCACTGATGTTGAGATCAAATTGATGAATGGAAGTACAACCCATCTCGCTAACTGGGCGGGATAATAGAAAAGACCTGGTGCCGTTGCTAACAATCTAGCAATGACACCAGTGTTGACAAATCCCGGGTATTTGTGGATGAAGGATATTGATGGGTATGACTTTGCCAGTTCTTCGAAGGCGAGTGTTGTCTGAGTTGTGCCATTCGCGGCAGCTTTGAAGAATGTGAAGTTGTTTCGGACTTCCAGATCGTTGATGTCGATTGCGCTCTCTTGGCCTCCTGCAAGAATAGATACGACTCGAGGATTTGGGCTCTCGAGCAGAAGCGGGATTAAATTATAGATGAAACGGAGTCGAGTGTAATATCGTAGGGCATGTGGAATATCCATTCCTTCGACGCTTTCTGGAAATACAATTAGCATCTTGTATGGACACAGACATTGAGGGTCAACTTACCAACTCTGCTATCAAATGACAAGTATCCAGGGGACATGAATACAATATCAACCTTCTTCTCGTTGGCCTTGATCTGGTCACAAACCAGATCCACATTCCTCATCAACGAGACTTCCGACTCAATGAACTCGAATGTGCCTTCAGGGTTCGAGACTTTGATTTCGTCCAACAAGGGAGCTGCAGCTTTCTTGGATCGACCAAGAATATAGACCTTTGGAGCTTTGGCGTATTTGGCAAACTGCTTCAGAGTTCCCATACCAATTCCACTTGTCGCACCGACGAAGACAGCGACCAAGCCTTCAGCATGTCCGGAGAGCTTGAAAGCCAGATTGGACTTTCGTACGTCGTTGATTCTGACCATGATTTCGGTTCCTGCGTAGCGACAATGGTGTGTTGTAATTGTGTGAGTCCTGAAGAGCAATTGGTGAAAGTTGATTGTTGGTAAAGGGGAAGAACTGGAGATTGTATGGGATGATGAGGGTGGAGGAGATCATTCACATGAAGAAATCCACCTAC
Source organism: Phialocephala subalpina (assembly GCA_900073065.1). Taxonomy (NCBI): domain Eukaryota; kingdom Fungi; phylum Ascomycota; class Leotiomycetes; order Helotiales; family Mollisiaceae; genus Phialocephala; species Phialocephala subalpina. The sequence continues at coordinate 407,955 of FJOG01000015.1, read as the reverse complement.
CTTATATATCCAGAGCCAAATGCAGAGCTTCAGCCAAAAATCGATGCCTGATTATCACCTCATCGCATTTGACCTCAAGATCCCCACGAAACCGAGGACGCCAAAAGCGCGAGAGGGGCGCGAAGGCCGAAGTTCAACAGCGGATTACAAATGTGTAAGCCGCTGACAGGGTTAACTCACTTTGACGAGATATGCCGCATGCTTGATGAAATGGACATTTAAATGTCCGACCCAAGTGAAGTGTTTGTCAGGATCAAGGTGTTCAGTTCAAGTGCAAAATTCTTTCAAGACTTTGAGAGCCCATCGTGCTAGGAAGACAGCGAATGCAGACCCTATACCTTTCACGTGATCATCAACTAAACGCTGATGACCGACGCTAATCCTTGTAAATAAATGACATTATTATTCATCCTTGAATGTCGAACTCAACACCTTGACTTGTGACAGCGCCTGAAGCCGACAACCATCAATAGTCATGGCAGCTCGTTGTATCACCAGAAGCTGTTCACGGATTTCGGTCTCTACTCCCTCATCCGCAGCGCAAGCCTTCCTCCAGCTTGCCCCGCGCAGATACCTCCACAACGCCCCTCCAGTCCTCGATTTCCTCCTCCCAAGTGTTTCGGTTACAGCTGTCTGCCATGAATGGACTCGGAAGACATCTTTTCCAAGAAGTCGAGTTGAGAAGCGTGTATTCACATCCTCCGCGAGACGCCAAGCAACGACTGCAATCTTCAACCCTCGGAAGGACGATGACGGCAAAGACATAAACATTGAGATTACTCCAAGAGCCGCCAATGTATGATCTGCTTGATTTCCCATAGACTCAAATACTTACTGACCTCAATTGCAGAGACTTTCAGAGATCATGAAAAAGGACTCAAATCCAAACCTCGCCCTCCGAATCACAGTTGAAAGTGGTGGCTGTCATGGTTTCCAATACCTAATGTCTCTTACCACACTACCTTCGCCACTTGGAGTCAGTAATTCGGTCCCAGATGAAGCACCTCCCTCCTTAAACACATCCTCCATTGACCCGAACGCCATGCCATCCGGCAGTCCTACAAGTGGAACAGTGGACGAGGAGCAATTACCAGCATTGAACATTTCCTCAAACGACTCGAACGATATGCCATCAGCACCAGCGCCGGGCAGTACACAAAGTAAACATGCAAAGGGCGAGAAGGAGGCGAAGCTAGAGGAAGACGATACGGTCTTTGAGGCCAATGGAGCTAGGGTAGTCATGGATGGACCAAGTCTGGAGCTGCTGAAGGATAGTAAGGTTGATTTCACTATGGAGTTGATTGGGAGTCAGTTCAAGATTGTGGATAACCCTTTGGCAACAAGTAGTTGTGGATGCGGGACGAGCTTCGATATCAAGATTTGAGGAGGGATTGGATACATAGGAGCCATTGGAAGTTGGGGAAATATCCTCATAGGATTTGAGGAAGGGCTTTTGAACTACGATTAGATCACGGCGTCAATGCCGAAAAGCTGCCTCAATACTGTCCTGGGTATCTCAGGACTTTGTAGGAGATCGCTGTCATGAGTAGGCAAATGATGATAGACGAAGTTACGAAGGGAATGCTTTGTTAGTTTTTTATTTGCGCTATGAGCTTTCTCTTAAGTTGCAACCTTGCGCCAGATTAGTTCTCTCGCAACTTTAAATGATAATGACCGCCAAGTGGCGGGACAATTGAGCAGCATCTCTTCTCGTCCACGAACGGAAATTGAATATTACACAGACTTCGATGGTGTTGTTGCAACATTCATATAGATGTGTAGCTGGAAGGCCGGCTGGGCTGAGAACGACCCTATCAACTTCCTTCCAAATTGGACGCCAGAGACCCATGGGGGTGACTATCATAGAGGCAAACCACGTCGCGAAACCCGACTGAGTTCATCATTTCGTCCAGGGACCTTTCAAGGCACTTGGAGCACAATGTAGTACGAACCAGATGGCCCCCAACAATGTTGGCGTTTTCTAAACCCCTTTTAGTCCATTGTGAGCCTTCTCGTGTACAGCATTCAAGGACCACATCTACAGAATGTCGCTGTGAGAGGAAGATAAGAAGAATATGCGGAAAGAGTGTGTTTATAGAGGTACTAGCTGCAGAGGCATGGTGCTGTTCCAGTTCATCAGCTCTCTGCCAACCCCGTTCAACTGTCTCACTCGTTTCACAAACGGCAAGGGAAATGAGACTCGACGGTACGCTTCGACTCAACATTTCCGAGCTGGAGGTGTTCTGCGCGACAACGCCTGACAGCATTGCCGGAGCATCCACCAGCAACCAAGCTCAGTATAGCCTGACGTCGTCCATGGCCTCGAAACTGGTGATCAGAGGACTTCATTGACCCCATTCCATACAAACCTTTGGTGTACCATCCGGAGAAACGGATCTGGTGTTCAGGCGCTCAATAGCAGACACCAAACACTGCTTTTGCCATTGAATTTGAATATATCAAACGCGTGGAAGGCTCTGCTTTGCCCTTCCAACCTCTGCCCTCCCAACCCCTTTCCTCCTAACTTCTACCTCTTTAAAGGATAGTGTCAGCGTATTTATTTAATGGTTAGTCATAAGCTAAGAAGGCCAGCGGAGAGGGAAGAGGACTTACACACTGTCGATAAGAAAGAGAGAAAAGGACTTAGAGAAAATTTATCTATCAAATCCGCAGCCAAACGGCCAACTCTTAGCCGAAGCTAGGGTCTAACAAGGGACCAGTACACGTTCCGAAGGGCAAGGGCCCTTACAAGTACTCGCAAGCTCCTCGGAAGAGGTTTTTAAAACCTGCCAGTAAGGCCATGCCAAGGCTTAAATCCCTACAAACGCCCTCAAATCCTTGGTGATACGCTGCAAGGGCTCAGAGTGGATGTTTTTGGGCTTTGCAGTTGGTCCTTCGAAGATCATGGAGTAGAGTCCGGAGCGTTGCTTTTGTAGGGCGTTGTATGATCTTTCGACGGCGTACTAGGTGCTCCGGAGTCTTTATTCGGCCGCAAGAGCATTCGAGCTTCGCATTCTCGTGCCGAAATTTCGTGTGGTACCAAGAGAAGTCTCCATGAATGTACGAAGCGCCAAGAATCGATAGAGTATTGGGCGATGGGGATCGAGCTCTGGTAGTAGTTTAATACTGTAAGTGAGGTTCCAGTTTCCGTACCATCCCGAAAGCTTAGTACTCTTCTCAGTCTACTACTCTGCTCGTGCCTGGTTCCTGAGTTTCCACATGATCGACCGTATGCTAGTGAGGGTTGGTTCGGAAGCGAGACCATTGTTCCATTGAGGCTTGAGTGCTCCTTGGTCTGCAAGTTTGTCTGCAGCCTCATTGCCTTCGATGACCGTGTGTCCCGGGGCCCAGCGGACCCTAATATTGTGCGTTTCCATTACGCCTTGAATATTAAGGAAGGCCCATTGGGAAAAAGTGGATGCATTCCCGCGGATGCACCAGATGACCGACGTATTGTCGATGCATAGCCATAGCCGTCGCCCGCTGACTGCGGGACCGAGTTGCGTTGCGTGTTCTAGGCCTTTGTAGGCGCCAATTGCTTTAGCGTCGAAGATATGTGATAAGTTGTTGATAGAGCCGCATCCTGTTGCCAACTGCTTCCCATCTTGGTAGATGCCGTAGCCGTAGCCTACGTATCAAGTTCCGTCCACGACCTGCTCGAAGCCGTCGGAGAAGATTGTTACATTAGTTGATGGGAGTTCCGCTCACTATTTCTTGAAGTTCTGCGGGGGCACTTTCTTACTGAGTCTGCTCGTGGGGTTGGTTCTGCATCCAGGAGAGAAGTGGGGAGCGACGAGTTGTGGGCGTGGTACTCTGGGAGTAAAGTGCACCCCAGCGAGAGCGTCGGTACTCTTGGCGGCATCTTCATCTTGCTAGTTTTCAACGAATACCAAAGCTGGAGTGACTGAGGCTTGAGTGGCTGAGATACCTTCGATAAAGACTTTTATCGCCTTGATGAGGCTCGTGTCGTTCGTCTTTAGGTTGGCTAGAAAGTCATTGATGACCTTCTTGCACCAATGATTGGTGTTCATATCGAGCCGCTCCTCGAGTAGTCTAGCGAGTGTATCACTAGGTCTCTGGTCGAAGGTTGTTTTACTGAAAATACAGTTTTCGTAGTAGACGAGGGATAATATTGAGGTGAAGGTAAAGGTGAAATGTAAAGGTACGCTGTTTAATCGTAGTAATTCATCTCTTATCTCGCCGTTTTAACGTTCAATTCGAGACTAATACAAGCGTATAAAACTCGAGATAAAAGCCGTCTTGAAGAAAAGGTAAAAATCAACCCAGTGATTCACTCGAACTATAATAACAAGAAGTGAAATAACATCCCTCACTGCTGCGACGAAAAAGCACGTGAGTCGCATCGCGACCCGCGGATCACCTGCCTTATGAAAACAGAGAGAAGAAGTACCCTTATAAAATACTACCTATTGGACTCGGTTCTTAACCTTCCCACAACGGCGCCTTCTCTGCCCGCATTCTGCTATCTTACTTCTCGGCCCTCTTTCTCTCCTTCTCTTTCTTTCGTCAACACCATTTCTTCCGTTCTCTATCATCAACACCCCCTCAAGCTAGACCCTCTCTAGTCCAGTGCTTCTCCAACTACTCTCTTTCACCTTCACGAAGCCCCTCACTATGAAGGAGCTGACTGACCAAGCTACTTTCCAAGACCCCAAACTCGTGGTGGAAGAGTTCCTTGTGAACCTCCAAACCAGAGATGACTATCTTCTCACCCAAATTCACTCCTTCATACACGCTCACATCGATAAAGCTCAACGTAACGCCGCCTTGACTGCTGGCAAGTTGAACCTTTTTCCCACTTCCTTCGTATGCTAACACTCCACAGTCGATAGAGCAACATCTGTCAATGCTGACAGCTCGCATACCAATGCTGCCAGCTCCTCTGCCAATTCCCCTGCCAGTGCTGCCAGCCTTTATGCCCGCCTTTCTGGTAGGAGTGTGAGGAGGATGATGATGGGTGGTGGAGACGGGTCTTCGTCAAGTCAGGAAGGGAGGACGCGTTCTGAAATGTTGAAGGTGGAATTGAGGTACATATAGTTTGATGAGTATGAATCCCTGATCTCGGTAATCTCTCAACCTTTCGAAGACGTTTAATATTGATGTTGTAATACACACTGACAGTGGAAAGCCCGCTCCCTGGATCTATCTCCAGTCTTGGTAGCCTAAGGAGCAGGTCAACAGATTCTGAAGTCCTGAAAAACTGCATAGCGGTGTCCCCTCGGGTCAGACATCTTTTGCAGCGCAGCCTTCATCCCGTCAGTCATAAGACCAAACAGATTAGCTGATGGTCTCAGCCGAACACTGAACGGCTCTCCGTCGATGTTTGTTTCCGTGTACCAATCCTCTAGTCGAACCCAATGCTCTCCTTCAGTATCTGGACGAATCAGCTCGCGCTCCATCACACCATGCAAATAGCAGTCTCCGATTAATGTAAACTCATTGTATCCAGATCTACGAAGCACGAATGGCATCGTTGCTCCAAGAAGGAAGACAATGAGATCACCTTGCCTCGTCCCCCCAGGGAACACGCTGACCTGTCTGCATGCTGTGATACCAATTCGCCGTCCTCGGCGCACATCCTGCATGACCGTCTCAAACGACCATGACTACTTCTTTAGTTCTGGACCGTGAACACGTTGCTCCGGATCCTCACTGGACAACATGACAGACGGGTAGGACTGTACGAACGCGTCGTAGGAGCTCCTGTCCATATCTGTAGGCTTCCCTCCTCACCAGCCACTGTTTGCGACGAGCGTTCGCCACAAGATTGTATTGATGTCTTCGCCTGTGGGATATTGATACGAAGGCCCAAGGATGTTATGCATCCACAGCTTTGCGGTCATATGGATAAATCGACGCATGTGCTCGTCGTCTCGAATGTGTGGGAGTTTGGGGACAAGGGGTCATCATCATGGCCGTACTTAGGTGAATTCCATGATCTGAAGTTACATACCATGCTGGGAACAATGAAAATATCGATAATGGCACCACGGGTTGTGAGTGATGAGGCCGCATCAGATAAAACGATGCGGGGAACAGCTGAAGGGGTACCGTCATACAGTAATGTTGTAAACGGGAAATTGGACCAGCGATTCCAGTCTGGGACCCAGGTTGGAAGAGATTCAATCAGCTGGGGAAGGCCGGCATGATGAAGAACGTCGATTGCGAAACCTCTGGAGATATAAAGCTCTGCGACGCTCTTGTATACTCTGGCTCTCGTATTAGATGTATCGTAATCCGGCACTATCTCGTGGGGTTTGATATCATCTGCCATAGCCAAGAGCGAATAAACTTTCTCTCTGCTGTCAGAGGCACCGTTCGCTCGCGATGGACTCAATAGGTGCAGCAGACTTAATGTTCGATCGTTTGGAGGAGGTCTTTGTTTGGCTACCTGAGCCACTACCACCGCTCGAACGATGGCTCTCTTTTCCCTTTTTCTTCTGCGGTGCGGCAGCGTATGTTCCTTCCCTAACATCTCGAAGCCGCTTGAATGTCCCAAGCCGATTTGAATTCCGCACCAAAGCAACGAGATCAGCAACGGACCCGTACTTCAACGACCGGGGGACATCATGGATCCGAGCCAAGTGCCAAAATTGCATGATATTTTCCAGGCTGCTGACAGCTGGGCCATAGAAGACAGCTACGACCTTCGCAAGGATCACCTCTTGAAGAACCCAAGCACAAGAGAACCATGGTTGCGACCAAAGTTTTAGCATCTCCATCCATGCATTTCCACTCAGCCCGCCAGCACTCTCGGGCATCTGAAGTGCGCTCCAGTCGTTCTCCGACCTAAGTGTATGTTCTTGGTCGTGATCCCATATTCGCAAGAGCGTATTCATGAGTGTAAGTGCAGAATTTTCGTCCTTGTCCTTCGGGGCAACGTGAGACTCGCCCAAATACGCAGCCGCTCTCGCCACTCGAGAATAGATTTCACCCATCAGTTTGACTTGGGCACTACGCTTGGCGACGTCTTTGCCGATTGATACAGATCCCATCGGCCCAGACGTAGATACGTTGATTCCATGTGAATACGCGCCCAAGAGCGTTATTCAAATTTGTCATGATCGCTATCTCACCGTTGCAGTTTATTTTGAATGCTAGCTCTGAGCTGCCCCATGCGTAAGAGAATGCAGTGTATTTTGGAGCTTTATCGAGGAAAAATTGCTCTAACTTGACACATAGGAACTGTGAGTTGCAAATGTTGCATCTCTCGAAAAACTGAGAAGCCGGATCTCCCCCAGATCGGATCGTAGTGGGCGATATTCGACGCCGGTCACTGGCAGCTGATCAAACTCCTCCATCCTTTCAACATACCCCGGCTGCAGAACAATTCGTTGATCTACCCTCGAAAACTTAGCAGATGGCGGCACCGCACCGCTACATTGGCATTCCAAGTCTGTGGAGAGCCCTCCTGAAGCGTCGTTTATGGCTTGATAGCCTTCATTATCTCGATGTCCGTCCTCTTCTTCCTTTCTGCTTCCACGCTCGGATATAACCGTGTAGCCCTCGTCCTCGGAGGCATCCACACCTTCAGATTCAAAGTCCCTCTTCCATGCGGTTTGGAGTTCCCCTAAGGACATCATCATAATTGGCCTTTCCCCCTTCGAATAGCGGGATTCCATCGGCCATTCGCCCAGGAAAGCACTCAACCACAGCTTTAGGCAGCGGGTTGAGATGCGAGCCGGGTGGCATGGCAGATTACCTTGGGATGCAATTGAATGAGCGTGTGAGATTCTGAGCCACAGGCCCTGAACCAGAGGTCAAGTGCCAACAAAAGGAGAGTGAGGTGTTGAAGAAACAAAATGAGAGGCCATTCTGCTCATTTAGTAGCGACGGGAACCTGAAGGTACCATGGTGGGGCTGCCTCTTAGAAGGGGAAGTCAGTTCGTTGATTGGCGAAGATTGTATGACCTTTTTGGAAGGCCCCCCCTTTGGTCGTAGCCATGGTACGAGGCCATCTACTGTGTTGCAGTTAGATGGTTCTCTGAAACTAAGACAGCTTGTGAAAAGGTGAATGGTTATTGTGACGAAGGAAAAGGCAAACCCAATCTAATAATGCACTCGAATCCTGCTCTTCAAAACGAAGATAGTGAGATCCCCTGATAAGGCGCACTTGATCTGCATCGCGATCTGTGGATCATCTGCGGGTGGAGGCGAGCAGTTCAGTTTTGCCCCTTACTCGCTCGATTCACTCGATCTTATTGTAGCTATAGAGAGGAGGGCAGCGCACTGTTACCTCTCTCTTTTCGACCTGTGAACACCCACTCGCTGCCTCTCCACGTATAATGATGTTCAGATCATATTCAGGCTAATTATTAGCCCAAACGATATAGCACGTGCCATTGAAATATTGCATGCAGTAATCTCTCACCCAACTATGCAAATAGAACAATCAGAACAAATTCAGTAATTCAACAAATATGCATAGCACCAAGAAGAATGTGCTACTGTTCAAGAGCCAACTCACTCACAGTCTGCTGAGAATAGCTGATGCCCCTTCTCCCGCCAGGCTCTAGTAGTCTACTGCTTCTAACCACTTTGAAGCATACCCCACTTCCTATTGCAGCTTAACATGGTCGATAATACGAACACCACTTGGGTTTTGTTTCTGACATGCTGGCACTACTTCCAGAGCCCAGCTGCAAGGAATGGACAGCCAGACTTCCTGTCTTCGAGCCTTCCTCTCATCAAGCCCACTTAGATTTTCATTCCCGATATGCTGGTTCTACTCCCACATCCCAGTTCCAAGTCATCGACCACCGGATTTCCTGTCTCAGAGCATTCGTCCCAATGAACTTACTCGTATTGTGTCCCATATATGCCCGCCCCAGTCCCAGCCTCCCGATTCCAGCTGTTCACCGCCAGGCTTCCTTTATTCGATACCTCGTGCCCTGAACCTCCTGGACCGACGCGTTAAAGCAGAACAAAGTCTTCTGCCCACAATGCCGATACATTCAGTCCTATCCACCATGCTCCAGATGCCAGCAAGCGGAGTTTTAGGCGCATTGGTATCCTGAGCATGTACATTTGTTAGCACAAGACTCATCGCCACTGCCATAAATGCGCCAACAGACCTCCAAAGTAAGCCATGCGAACCCACCACCCACCACCGCAGATACACCCACAGAGCCGTCATACCGGCGCCAGGATCTGCTCGTTTCCAGGTGGACGGTATTGCAAGCGTGTGGAGTCGAGCATCGTAACGCTATGTAATGATCAACAAAATGCTGCGCTTTGATGCTATGGTAGTGAATGACATGGAATACCATCTGCGAATGGCTTTGGAGGTTGTGCCCCAGGTTTGGAGAGTGCCTGATGGAAGTTCAAGAGTACGTGACTTGCAAGTCAGTGTATCAAGTTCAGATGTTGATAAAAATCCCCAAATGACTATACCTCTATCGACGACTTGACTCTAATGCGAGACATGGTCAGAAGTTCAGCATCCACGCCGAAAGGAGGGCTCGACGGCTTTACCCCGTTTTTTAGAGAAGGGCATGCTAAGCTAAAACTGTGAGGAAGTAAGAGAAAGCACTCAACAACGATGTCTCTGACAAGTGAGGCAAATGACACAAGAATGGACGAATGTTGAGACGTGAATGCAATGGATTGTCATTTGGTTTGTGATATCATTCATTTTGATGCTTTTGCGCCATGCGTGCCGAAATAGCTAAAGCATCAAACCCAGACCCAAACCCATATGCTCATCAATTCGGACTCTAGTTCATCTGCGAAAACGTTAGCGCACCGAATGGTTTCGGATTTCAATTCGGGGAGTAGGACTTGTCTGATAAGAGCATTGATCTGGAGAAAAGTTAGCATACGTTCAATGTAAGGAAGCTCAAGGTATGTTTTTAGAGCGATGTTTTGCGTACTTTTTCTTCTCTATTTCCCAGGTCACCTCCTTCAACGAAATGCTATCGAGGAGTTAGTTTGTATTCCCCGAATGGTGTTTTGAGGTTGAGGAGGAGCTGAGCTCTCAGGACATTTCAAGGTTAAGTGTTATTACTCACCCTAAATTTGCGCGTACGGAAGCCACCTTGGTTTTTGTTAGTTATGCTCTCATTCACAATGGAAGGGAAAGACGAACCAGTTGGGTTGCTGAGCTTGAAGGGCCACTTTCATAAAAATCAGTTTCTGTGAATGTGAGTAAGATCTGGGGTAACATACCAAGAAGTTCGCAGCTAGAAGACGGAAGTTAGCAATGCCTTGAGAAACCCAGAATGGAACTGCGTACCTTGCTTGAAGTTAGGGCCAACGGTGAAGATCTCGTGGATCAAATCCTCCATGCAGACAATGCCGTACTTGCCAAGGGATTCCTCGATGATGGAGTTGTCGGTAAGAGCAATGCGTTGCTTATTGACCTTTCCGTATCCACGCTTGTAGATGAGCTCACGAACAGTCTTGAGGTTGGGGTATCCGTAGGCAATCCATGGCTCGACGACCTTGAGCATCTCGAGAGTAGCCTTGGTCATGCGGACGAAGACACCGTTGTTGATCTGGAGAAGACGGAGGAGTTGGAGGATCTTGCGGGGCTTTGGTGCAATCTTGTTGATACTGTGAACTGTTAGAAAAGGTCTATAAAAAGATTCTCGGTGTGACTTACCCCTTGATACGGACAACGAAGACCAATTTATCCTCAGCTGGGATGTGGAAAGAGCCATCTTGCTTGGCAAGACGTTGAAGGCGGACCTTCTCACGCTCGGCATCGCGGTACTCCTTGACGTACTTCTCGGCACGCTTGAAGATGACACCCCGCTTCTCCTTTTGTGCCTATGAAGAGCGTATTAGCTGACATGCTCATTGCTCCAACGAAGTACACAGTATGGCATTGTGTATGACAATTCAGACCCGAAAGATGGTTAATTTAGCGACAGCATCGACAGTGTCTAGTCGCGAAAAGGTTGTTATGCATCATTAAGTCCTCCCCAATGCCAGACTGTGTACCCAATGAAATATGACCGACCTTCTTTTTCTTCTCAAGCTCGGCGGTGCGGGCCTCTCGCTCCTTCTCCTGGCTCTTGCGCTTCTTCAAGAGGGTCTCCGGGACGAGGATTTGGTCGGCGGTTGGGACGGAGCTGTGCTAGGTTAGTCTTATGTCCGGCATACTAATGTATGGTGAAGAGCGCCGAGAGGGAATTGCAGCTGTAGCGCGGCATTCTCGCAGATGGCTAACTCGAAGGTATGATTTTAATCGGTGAGACGCTCAGTAGTATGGTGCTCCTTCAATCTGCGAAGATGTCTGGGACACTGGACCAATTGAACCTGACTCTCAACCAACAAGACCTCGGACAGATGTCCAAGATTGATGCACGGCACATGGGTCAGTCTTTCCTGCCGTGCTCGAGACACAGGCATACTCGACTGTGTACTGCAATGATTTTAAAGGAGAAGACCTGAATCTTCAACCTCAAGACCCCGCACAACCTCTCTCGCAATGCAAATTGTGGAATCTAGATCGACGAGGGAATGGCACAGGAGGAATCGAGCTGGCCGCCATTGTATCGGTCACTCTGGAGCTGACTGTCGATACGATGCTGTTCCAGCGAGAGGACACCGACTAATCTGAACCCAACACTTTCGATCAGCTCTTCGGGGGGTATAAGGGTGCCTCACGTCTTTGCAACTTGCGCGGTGGTAGCGCTGCCGGTCTTCTTTTGTGCAGGCATGTCGGCGGTTGTCGAGGTTGTTGATAATTGTCGTCGTGAAGTCGAAAAAAGTTCTCGAGAATTAATTGAGAATATCAACGGTGTGCTGTGCGCTAGGCAGGCGAGAGAAGCTAACCCGTAAAGTAGTTAGCGGCATATCCCTGTCTATCACGTGCTACTCTAAAAATCTTTCAAGAGCAGCCTGCCTTCGAACTTCGTCTTGAAATCCGGGTCACAATTTGCAAATATGACAACAATCTATGCCATAGGGTCCAACGGATCAGGTCAGCTCGGAATTGGCCACAAAGAAGATGTTTCCGTCCCGAAGCAAGTCCTATTCGCCAACAACCCAGACCAACCCATCACTCAAGTGAAAGCGGGAGGTAACCATACACTATTGCTATCCTGTGGTACAATATATTGTTCTGGTGATGCAACTACTGGAGCTTGTGGTGTTGTCTCGAGCACATTTGGTTCTGATTCTCAATTTCGTCAGCTCCGCCTCTCCTCCGATGATTCGACCCTCAATGAAACTTCAACAGCATTCATTGCGGCTACTTGGGAAGCCTCTATCATTATTCAGAAGGATGATCATGGCCGTAATACGAAAGTCTATACTCTAGGTGTTGGTAACAAGGGCGAATTGGGCCAAGGAGAATTTCTCTTCCGCTCTGCGAAAGCCTCGCTTATCAAAGACTTCCCCCCTGACGAACTCGAGGTGGTCGACTTTGCTGCTTCTGTCAGTCATGTTGTTGTGGTCCTGAGCAATGGAGATGTCCATGGGTGGGGAAGTGGAAGAAAGGGTCAACTGGGCCAGCCTGAAGGTATCATTCACACCCCTCGGAAAATTTCGCAGCTCGATTTCAAGGTGGTTCGAGCAGTCTGCGGACGGGAGTTTACATATCTCCTTGGAGAACCTTCGGGTGGACAGTATGTAGTGCTGGGATCTGACAAGTCAGGGGTGAAATCTTCAGCATCGAAAGACGTACTTGATTGGAAGGACGTGGCTGCCAGTTGGGGAAGTATCTTTGTCCTCAAACAGGATGGCACATTACTATCATGGGGTAGAGACGATCATGGACAGCTTACTCCGCCTGGACTTCCACCACTATCGAAGATTGCTATTGGCAGCGAGCATGGCCTTGGACTCACTAAAGACGGAGAAGTTCTTGCGTGGGGCTGGGGAGAACATGGCAACTGTGGCCCTGACACAAGAGATGGAGATGTGAAAGGCAAATGGAATGTCATTGCATCCTCTAAATACCTCCCACCAGAGTGCAAGATCTCGGACATCGGAGCCGGTTGTGCTACTAGCTGGATTTGTCTCTCCACCTGACATCCCTCTCCTGGGCCAACTTTATCACGGGCAACCACTCCCTTCTTCGTTGGGTGGCGGAACTAGTGATTAACTTCTCATTCCGCTGCGCTCAAGAGCGAGTCTCGTAAATCTATACCGGAAAATGGTAATACCCTTGTAGGTCGCCTCGATCAATCGAATATTCCCTTGACCTAGGATGGTCAGTCACAGCTTGTAAGAGAAGATTTGGAAGAATTACCTCGGAGAGCCTTTGAGTAGGTGCGAGACGCTGCGTAGGGACCGTAGAGGGACCCACATCATCTTGCGCCGACAGTCTGGGTTGGCTACTATTATTCTGGTTCTGGTTCACCGAAGCCTGCAGACGGCTCGCAGCATTCATCGTCACAGCATCCTACTAGGCATCAGCGTGAGTCTCGAAGATAATCCAAGAATCTTACCTTTTCTCCACCAGTATCCCAAAGCAGCATTTCGTCTTCCTCTTCATCGAAATTCTGAGGATCCCATTTTTGATCGTCGTCGGCTTCTGGGAGGAACAGAGATTGAGACTGGATGCTGGGTTGCGGTGGTGGAGGAGAAGGCCTGGGAACCCTCGACCTCGTAGTCTCTCGGGTTATACTAGGAGCTGCACTCATAGGTGGAGGTGGCATAGAGGCTGCAGTTATCTTCGGACTCGAAGTGGCTTCGAGAGGCTGCCTTGCAGCCGGGCGTTTCGAATCCACTCTAGCAGCATTTGGCGCAGGTGTGGCCGACGAGCCTCTTGATTCTCCAATAGTCATGAGAATAAACTCGCTGACAACACCCTCATCGCTGTAGGTCAGCTGCATCGGACTTGACGGACGTGAATACAACGCCTTAACCATGGTATTCGTGATTCCTGCGTGCGCGACCATTGCCTTGAAGTCTTTCACGCTTATGATGATGTGAAGCTTTTCTTCGACTGCAAACTCGCCAAACTCGAGAGTGTCAACAGCAATAGTAGTGTGCAGTGGTTGCTTCAGGATTTCTGAGTCGCCATTAGCATGTGATGATCTTTCAACAGGAGTTTGCCTACCATTTCCAGACATAATCTTTTCCGTGTAGCTGGTGAAGCTGACACGGCCATCTTCCGAGTAGATGTCAAGTTGCTCTGTACCAGGGCCGAAGTGCTCGGCGAATTCTTTCAGGGTCCTGGACGAGATTGACCAGTTGTTGTTTGCACTCTCCTTGACGAAAAGAGCGTGCATAGGAGCAACAGACTCGAATGTCAAGCGATAGGTTTTCAGGACACCTACAATGTCAGCAAAGGAACAAGCACTTGCTATGTAGTACTCACCATGCCTACAAGCCATCTTGATGACGAATCTGCTCTTAGCAGTGCCTTCTCCATCTTCTACCGAAACATCACATTTCTCGACGGCGGTGTCTTTCTCCCTCGTTGGGTCTACCACCCGTCCTTTGAAAACAGAGAGGAGTGCCTATGTTGAACTTATCAGAGAACAGGCGATGACATATTGAGCGCGCCTGACAAACCTTGTTGTAGATCTTGCAGTTGAACTTTTCCTTCACTTGAGATCTTGGCCGTACAGGACTGTAAAGATACTTGGAGAAGAACTTGTTTCCTACCAAAGTGAAGGAACAATACGCGGACTTGGATGAATTGAGAGCAGTCAAAACAAGCTGTAGAAAGTTAGAAAATGTTGCTACATATTTGATATCACAAACCTTGTCATGCGAGGCTTCTATTGACACAGCTTCGCTGAATTTACCCAGGCAGGCGAGAGCATCGTGAAGCTTGCCAATGGCTTCAGTGGTAAGTGTGAAGTTCAAGATAGTCATGATAGCTGATGAAACCTTTCAAGAGGCGTTTATGTACTTTACCGTCGACTCATTGCCCAAAAGACTGTGAGGACATTTCACGGTGTGCAAAGTCCGGGGTTAGTTTAGATGATGTTCGCAGGACTCGAATTTGGTGTTGAAGCGAGACGCGCTTCGCGTCGGTGATGCGGTTCATTGCCCCGCGTCTGACCTCATGTCTGCCTTCAAGTCAACATCCAAGTAGTCCAGGCAACATTGTCTACAACAAATTTTTTTTAATTCGTGTCTGATCCTCAGTCAACCGCTTGATCAGTCCCAAGGATCCTTCCCACCGTCAAAATGTTGGAGCTTCCTGCGGATTTCTATTACCTGGTCTGCGAGGAACTTGCTAATAGGCAAGACTTCGGGACTCTCTTCAACTGTGCCTTGAGTGGCAAGATACTTGTTGGTCCAGCTCTGCTATGGCTTTACAGGTAAGTGCCAGATCTAATGATGCAGAATACGCCCTAACAAATATTCCAGAATCCATAATCAATGGGCCGTGATTAGCAGCGAAGGCGACGATGCCGACTTCACACAAAGTGATACATTCCAGGGTCGGCTGAATGCGCAGAAGAAGACATTGCTCAATTGGGCACTGCAGTGGAAGTCTATCACTCGATCGAGTCTTGGAAATACGGCATACCCCTACTGTCTATGGATACGGTCCCTCGACCTCCGGAACCTCACGGAGCTACTCGAAGATACTCGATTCCGAGAAACTGCCCTGGATACATTCTTCGCAGATGACATGTCTGGCTTTCTGAAGTCTCAAGCAACTCCAATGAAGCAGAAAACTCGAGGGGCAAAAGCTGCTTATAAACGTCTCGATATTCCACTTGTCCTCGAGCTCATCGGAGAGTCAATAACCAGCTTCATCAGCGAGTCTGCCACCCAAAATAGAGCAACAGTAGCTGTCGAGGATCTTTCCGGAAATGTAAGTGCCAATGCTCTGCCAAAGTGGGTCAGCCGTCTCTCGAAACTCAAGAGCATGACCCTATGGGATGGAGCTGCCTTGAACGCGAGCGTTGCCAGCGTTATTGCCAACGATTGCTATAACTTCGATGATTTGACATTCTTCACATGTCTCCGAGCGGATGCGGACAATGATATGGCAGCCTTCTTTGGTGGTTTGAGAGCGCATACCCTTCGATCCTTTGCTGCTCTAAGTGCAGGTTCAGTTGGACCACACACTCTTCTCTCCCTCAATCATCATGCTCATTCGCTGAAAAAGCTCAAGCTCGATGGCCTAAAATCAGATGCGATCAAGAACTTGTCCTATCTTCAAGGTTGCGACCAACTCGAAAGCCTCGAACTTGCAGACGCCGAGGGCCTGATTAACCTGGAAGCAACGGAGAACGATATTTACCTTGAAGTCGTTGCTTGGTTGAGCAAATGCGATAGCCTCCGAGAGCTTCTGGTCAGCAATCTTGTCAGCGGTCCAGCAATCTTAACTCAGGTCTGCTTGTCCAACAATATCAAGCTTCAAAAGCTTCAAGTTGTAAGCTATCCAATGATCGGTAACCGAGATTTCCACAAAGCTCTATCACATCAAGCCTCCCTCGAATCATTGGAGCTACGAGCAGATCCTGAAGGTGGCTTTCGGGACGACATTGAGGATCTGGTAGCTTCCATTTCCCAGTTGAGCAAGCTCAAATACCTAAATCTGCTCTCAACCTCCGACTACTTCCGCACGGCTGAATGTTTATTCCTCGTCGAATCGCTATCCAGTCTTGAGGAGCTATGGTTCAGTGGATACGATGTTACGGACGAACTTTGGCATGCGATGGCAAAATTACATCATCTACGTGCTCTCAATATTCACGCCGTCACGTCCTTCTCATACGATGGCATTCTTGCATACATTTCAACCTTAGAAAGTACGAACCAGGGCATGCTACTATCTGTGATGAACCAGAGCCCAGAGCATCCTCTTAGCGAATTTCAAGAGGCTACTATCAGGCAGAGTATTGCAGCGCAGGCAGATGGCAGATTCGAATTCACCTTGTTCAGAGAGATTGATTCTGATGCCGAGTCGTTTTCAGATTAAAGGGTCGAGGTTCACTATGTTGGATTCTGTTATAGGATAAACTTGGGCCTGGCTCGACGACTGATGAGTTTATGGTAGAGAAAATTGGCACCTCTGGGATGATAGATTGCCAGACGTGATCGATATATCAAATGTCAAGGCAGTCGTTTGATTAGTGTAGACTTGTGACATAAAAGCATGTCAAGAAGTAGTTGATCAGTATAATGTCTAAGCAAGGTCACTGAGGATGTCGTTGTCGGGTGATTGTCCTTAGATGAGTTGGTGATTGACATTGACAGGTCTAAATCATGATTTTCTTCACAAATCCTTCAATATATCCCGCAACTGGCTTCGGAGCTTCTAGAGGCAGCAAGTGGCCCGATCCCTTCACCACAACCATCTCAGCCCCCACAATATTTCCCAGAACCTCTTTCTTCACCTTCTCCGCCGGTTCAACCTTGTCCAATTCTCCGCCAATCACCAAAAGCGGCACAGTGATCCTCTTCGCCTCCGTCAAGATATTCGCCGCCATCCCATAAGCAGGCCATGCTTTAGCGGCAAACTCATTGCCCTTCAGCATATCCTCGACAACCCCTGCAATAACTTCGTCTGAAAGTTCCGAAGAAGAAAGGACATTCCTCGACACAAATTCTGCGGATTCGGGAGTTGAGTATGCGCTGATTTGCTGTTCTTTCATATCTCCGGGCAGCTCAAACGGTGTTGGCGGAGCGGGTGCAAGTAGCACGAGTCCTCTCAGTCCTTGAAGTTGATTGCGCCCCGCGATGAGCTGGGAGACTTTTCCGCCCATTGAATGACCGATCAGAATAAAATCTTCGAGACTCAATCTTGGAATCAGATTCTCAATGTCCGTAGCCAGCTGAGCTATTGAGTATGCTTCTGGGGATTGCGGTCCAGTGGAAGATCCCCAGCCTCGGAAGTCGACTGCTATACAGTGAGAGTCCGAGGAGAGGTGGGAGATTATCGGAGCAAAGGTGCGTGAGGAGCCGCCCCAGAAATGGAGGAATATGAGGGTAGCGCGCGAGGGTGATTGTTTCCCATAGACAAGGACATTGAGGCTGGTGTCAGGGTCTAATTGATATTGGTGGGTCGTCATCTTGAAGACTGTTTTGAAGAGGTAAAGGTTGAGCTTGTGTGTGGTTTCAAATGTACTACAAAGTCTGGGGCTTTCGAGTGAGCAGACGCCCTTCTTTTATATCTCCATTTCAGGAAAGAAAAGCACTCGCTCTGTAGGTAAGCAAATTGCAGGCGACGCATCAAAACACGGGCAGGAACGAATCGGACGATGAGACGAAAGACAAATACTTCCCTGCAGTACGACTTCAAGCTGCTGAAAATGACATACTCAGAACGCAAATCATAAGGCTTCACGGAAACTGTTCGGTATTTCCTCATTGATCGGGGTGCTCTGTTATGCCGAAGAGAAGAAGTTCGCAGCTGTCGATATCCAGATATCCGCGACCCCTGTCGACAATCACGTGGCGACGCTTCATCGTCATGATTTCCCAGCCAAAATTTCTTGAGCTCACAACAAGCTCTCAAAACAGACACACTAGTGCTCAGCCAACACCCTCTCGAAAAACTCACACATCCTCAAACACAATGGACTCTCCAACTTCATCTCTCGACCAAAACCTGGATCTCTCGAAACTTACGCAGAAGGACAAGCAGGAGCTTCAGCAATTCATCGTCAACGAGAGCCAGAAGGCGAGGATACAACAATGTCAGTACATTCCCCACTCAGTTGCACTGTTCTGCTTCCTGCATCAGTCTGCGATCTCGATTCAACTGCTGCATTTCCCTTCATTTAGAAAGAAAATCCAGAACTTCACTAACAATCAAAATAGCCGTCCACTCCCTCACAGACATCTGCTGGAGAAAATGCGTCACAGGCACGATTCGAAGCGGGAAGCTGGAGAAGAATGAGGAGAGCTGTGCACAGAATTGCGTGGATCGATTTCTGGATGCAAACTTCTTGGTCATCAAGCATTTGGACACGATGAGGAACTCGCAATAGGGGAACAGACGAAGTCACTAGGAAGGAGCGGAGGAAGTATAGAGGATGGTGATGTAATATACGATGCTGGGAAAGGCCAATGACGAAGATTTGGCAGCGATGGAGATGCCTGAGAGGACTGTATGATTAGACGCCTGGACAGTATTGGAACGGGCTATTGTATGGATACGGGCAGATGTAAAGACGACTTCACTCTTATGACGAGCATAGAGACCTCCATAGGCATAGTCAATGTCCACCAAATGGAAGGCCATTCACACAACACAAGAAGCATATGCAGACCGTTTGGTGGGACTGAAAGCACTTTTGCGTGCGAATCGATTGGTATGTATCTCATTGACGCCGTCTGAATGCAAGTGACAACCGCTAGAACCGTATCCACGATTCATAAGCGCCACTACCATATCGTAGCCCCTTCCCTCCCGGTCCAACCAGACTCAAAACCAAACAATTAGACGATGGCGAGCTTGGTGGCAGCAATGTCGAGAGCATCGACGTCAGGTGTGAGGCGGGCAAAGGCCTTCTTGCTTCCATCAGGTCTGTCATTCTAGGTTAGCAATGCTCCAAGCAATATACGTAGAGTTGAACATACCGGACAAGGGTGTTGATCTTGACAGTGTCGATATCGTAAAGCTTCTTGAGAGCCTCCTTGATTTGTCTCTTGTTTGCCTTGATGTCGACGATGAAAACAAGGGTGTTGTTCTCCTCAATCTTCTTCATGGCGCTCTCAGTGTTGAGAGGGTGGATGATGACCTTGTGCTCATCGAGACGGGGTGGATGAGGGATCGACTTTCTTGGGTACTTGGGATCGCGGGCGAGTTGAAGGGTCTTGGGACGGTGGAAGGTGGTCGAAAGACGGACCTTGCGGACCTTGTGGGAGTGAGTCTGTTACATGTTAGCATTGACATTGATATCTGCAGATGTATTGAAGACTTACGCCCTTCAAAGCAGCCTTAGCAGCAGCACTGGCTTGCTTGTTGCCCTTGCCCTTGGTGGCAGCACCTGTAAACTTACGCATCAGCAATCGCTCTTTAGAGATTTTGCTCTTTAAAGAACTCGCAATATCTGCTGTTGCTGCGCGATCGCTCTTCAAGAAGAACTCGCAATATCTGCTACTGCTGTGCGCATCCTCCTCGCTCCCGACTGTCGCATGTTGCTCGAGTTTGGTTGCGAGAAGTCGCAACCATAACGGCGGAGAATTCAATAGGTTAGAAAGGAGACCATACCTTTCTTTTGGTCCTTTGGTGCCATTGTGAAGGTATTCGTAGTTGTCGTCCTGGTCGTTTGTCGGAATGGCTGTGTTCTGAGAAAGAATTTCGTCGCTAGAATTTCGAGATTGATTTGTGTGCGGTCGGTGAAAAGAAGTACCGCTACCCGTGACTTTAAAGTGGGTCCACATCAAGAAAATCGACCTCGACCTCTTCGCCCAAGACAACTCAAACATTTAAAAATGCCTTCAATTTACCAAATATGGCCAAAGTCAAAAAGAAGACAAAACTGAAGTCTCTTTCCCATGGACGACCTCCTACAGCCAAACCCATACGCTCCATTTCCAGCAAGAAAACCAGGACCTTGATACGGACCCATCACACTCTCGAGAAACAGAGAGCAAAAGCTCTGGCCGACGGAGATGACGCTAAAGCCGCGATACTCGCAAGGCAAATCGAGGCACAGGGTGGGATCGAAAGCTATCAACGAGCAAGTCTCATTGGTCAGACCAACGAAAGAGGAGGAGACAGTTCGAAAGTGCTGTTAGAATGGCTTGAGCCTGTGGTCCCAGCATTAAAGCAACGAGCGAAGAATGGGGAGCCAATCCGAATGTTGGAGGTTGGAGCTCTGAGTGTCACCAACGCTTGTTCGAAGAGCCGTTTGTTTGAGGTGGAGAGAATCGATTTGAACAGTCAAGCAGAAGGAATCACGAAGCAGGATTTCATGGAGAGGCCTCTTCCGGGTGATGGAACGGAGCAATTTGATATCATCAGTCTATCTTTGGTTCTGAACTATGTTCCCGACGCTCTGGGGAAAGGGAAGATGCTTCTTCGAACGTTGGAGTTCTTGAGTAATCGGCAATTGTTCCAAGGTTTGGACGACTTTTTCCCGAGTCTATTTCTGGTACTTCCGGCGCCTTGTGTCACGAACTCAAGATACTTGGACGATAACAAGTTGGAAGCGATCATGGAGAGCCTCGGATATGTTCAGGTCAAAAAGAAGCTTTCGAACAAGCTAGTGTATTACCTGTGGAGGCTAGATATGGTGAAGGTGAAGAATTCGAAGAGCTCCATCTTCACGAAAGTTGAACTTCGGACTGGCAAGACGAGGAACAACTTTGCCATAGTTCTAAAATGAGCCTCCGATCATAGCTACTAGTGGCAGGATGACTTGCATGCATACAGCGATATGGTGTTGTTAGTGTTGCACAAGGAGTCCGCAAATCGCATGCACGACACCCGATCAAGTGCTGAGAGGGCATCAAATATGGCATGTTAGATATGGATGGAGTGCGAAGCAGCTTTGCAAAGATAAAGAATGGAAACAGCTGTTGGAATCTCTTGGATCTGTCTGCCTAGGTGCCTGCCTACGTGAAATTTATGTCCTTGCAACTCGGGAGTTGCAAGCAGGTTCTTTCGGCTACGCCACATCTGAATTTCAACTTGCATAGTCAGGTAAGCCACAGTCCCATTTCTTTCCCTCATTCCACTGTGAGCTTTTGTCTGGATATAGAGAATATACATAAGTGGAGGAGTGTAGAAAGTTTGGAGGTGAAGGAGGTTCAGCGGTTGACATCGGTTCATGTGCAGTCGCAAGGATGATGAAAAGTTCAGTTTGTGAGGCGCATTTTGCCCTGCTTTTTCTTATCGCTCCAGCCCCTCAACGCCCCACTTCAAATCTCCATGCAGATCCAAGCACGGAACGAATAGATGCTGTCACTAGAATTTGGAGGCGGACGACACCTGAAGCTCTAAGAAAGACAGCCTTCATAGAGCAAATATGAACAACTACATCACTATTATATATAAAAACTTTAATATCCAGACGATTGTAACCCCTCACCTTGTATGCATTAGTCGACTGTTTTCTTCCGGCATGGATTTTCGTGGCTTGCGCCGGGATTGACCAATAGATAAGCCGCTTTCCTATCAGAGAGACCTAGTCTCATCGTGCATAGCCCGCCATCTTGTCACAAGCTCTTCTTAGACTTTTTCTTCTTGTCAATCATTTTTCTCTTCTTTGAGCGGTGTATTTACACCTTTACTTGTACATTATTCCTAGGAGTTAGTAGGTGGATGTTGTTAATGTCGCCATCATGAGCCGCCCAAATCCAACAAATTTCGATGAATACCAATATGGAACTTCGAGTTCGCATAGAGGCTCTATAGGCTCTACCGGTGGTCGAAGTATAAGATTCGACGAGCATGCGGTCGGCTCACCCGCAGAGTCTTCGGCTCTTCTTAGCGACCATGGAGAGCGGTCAGAGAGTGACCAGCACGGAGATCTGCGAAGGCGGAGGTAGCTTGCCTCCTGCCTTTCTACCACGTTGGCAGCGCTGACAATGTTCCCAGGTCCTCGATCGGCCTTCGTTTGAACTCTATCGCACAAATCGGAGGTGTAAATAGTATCAATAACTTCGCTAGGAGTTGGACTCGAGCTGCGGGCTTCTTGGAAGTCACCCCACATCGACCTTCCTTCATTCTCCACGAGGACCAAGAGCGAGACGAGGAAGAGACTCTTCAGTATGGCAGAACATCATACGGACATGTTCCACGGACTTCTCTGCTCAGAGCACAAGTTGAGGCCCATGGAAGCCCTGAAGATGCGGTGGACGACGAATCGACGGCTCCTGATGCGGATCCCCATGATCCCCGACCTTTAGGCCAGAGAGATTCAGGCGGGGAGCGTTGGAATCACGAATTTGGAAGTATTCAGGGCAGTGTTAGAGCCAGCAATGTCGGCAGCGTCAGAGGGAACTCTTCAATTTTCGCCATAGCACCGCACCTAGCAACCCCACTACCAGGAAGCTATGGGACCTCGTACGGAACGTTACGATCCTCCCTGACCGAGTCCTCGATGATCCGCGCTGGAGAACTATGGAGGCAACAACAAGCAAGTCAGAAGGGGGCGGGCGAGCATGAACCTCTGCTTGTCAAGGAAGTCGAACAGGATGGGAAAGTTGTCCTCGTCGTAGCCGGCCAGTCTACACTTCCACAAACCGTCTTCAACTCCACCAATGTCATGATTGGAGTAGGACTTCTCAGTCTTCCCATGGGTCTCAGGTATTCTGGCTGGATCTGCGGCATGATTTTCCTCGCGCTCGCTGCTATCGTTACCGCCTATACAGCCAACATACTGGCAAAATGTATGGACTGTGACGCAAGTCTGATCACTTTTGCAGACCTTGCGTATGTTTCATACGGCCAGAAGGCTCGTATTGCCACCAGTGTATTGTTCACTTTGGAACTGTTAGCAGCATGCGTCGCTTTGATTGTTCTTTTTGCGGATACCCTTGATCTTTTGATACCAGGAGTTGGCGTTATGCAGTGGAAGATTCTGTGTGGTCTCTTATTGATACCTTTGAATTTTGCTCCGCTATCACTACTTAGCTTCAGCAGTGTTATTGGGATTTTCTCGACTTTTAGCAGTAAGTGAAGAGGTTTCTTATTGTCCGAGGCCGGCATACCGGCGTCTCCCACGCCTTGTTACTCCTCAATCTTCCGATCAATGACGTACTTTGAGCGTTAGCACGAAGACCATACCGTTCTAATTCGTTTAAACCAATGAGACTAACTCATCATAGTTGTAATGATTGTATTTGCGGATGGTTTCATCAAACCTCACACCCCAGGATCTCTGCGTGAACCAGCAGCGACCTACCTCTTTCCGAGCAATTGGCTCACTCTACCTCTCTCATTCGGCTTACTCATGTCGCCTTGGGGAGGTCACTCCGTGTTTCCCAACATTTACCGAGATATGAGACATCCGTACAAGTTCAAGAAGGCAGTCAAGACTACGTTCTCTTTCACAGTAAGTTTAGTTTCGTCTCGGTCCTCCAACGGTATATCTGACAGCTACGCAGTACTTCCTTGACTGTGCCACAGCAGTAGCAGGAATTCTAATGTTCGGAGACGGCGTCATGGATGAAATCACCGCCAATATCATCAACACCTCTGGCTATCCTCGAGTCCTGTCCGTCATAATGAGCGTCTTCATCGCCATCATCCCCTTGACTAAAGTCCCCCTCAACGCCCGCCCCATCATCTCCACCATCGAACTCTTCTCGGGCCTCGACCCTGCCACCATCTCCGACGCCCAAGCTCTTACCGGCCTCTCAGCATACAGCCGCGGCATTTCAAGAGTCGTAATCAGAGTCGTTGTTGTTATCATGTTTGTCATTATCAGCATTTTGTTTCCAGCATTTGATAGCATTATGGCGTTCATGGGGAGCACGCTTTGCTTTACTATTTGTGTTATTTTGCCGTTGATGTTCTACTTGAAGATCTTTGGGAGGGAGGTTCCTGCGAAAGAGAGGATCTTTTGTTGGTTCTTGATTGTGGTTTCGAGTGTGTTGGCAACCGTGGGTACTATTTGGGCATTCTTGCCTAAGAGCATGATTGGTGCTGAGTGAGGCAAGTAGTGTTGGGCAAGTTAGCCTTCGAAAAGTACTGCCAGTTTGGACGACTGTACATGTTGCATTTTGAGCGAAGCTTGCATTGGGTTGCATTCTGTATATTTGGCATAGCGGTATTAGGTAATAAGACTAGTCTTCCTCGCACCTCGAAAACGACTTCACATCTCATGGCTTCATACTTTACCAGTGCTCGATTGTTATCCACTTTCGATATCGTACCTGCCGATAAGCTGATCTCTAGCGTGTTCTCATATTTTTTGGCTTTCCAGCTCTCATATCCTCTGGACCGACGTTCGCCCTTTCCTCCAGCCTGGTTCGGATATTCTTCTGGTCGGACGTTGTAAATCCGGACCAAGTTATATATGTCCTAACATCAAGAAATTAGATGCTCCTCCACCCTGTCAAGCATCCAACGCAAAAGTCAGACACTATGACCCAAGATAATTCACATTCAGCGCCATTATCTCTGCTACAGCTGAGCATATCTACAAGCTAAAGACGACTTCGGCCCCTGCACCAAAGAGATCGACGCCACAGACAATGTTCTCTCTTTGCAGCTCCCGCCCCGCTGTCATTCGGACGGTTATGGTACCTCAAAAGTCTCGACTGCGGGCAAGGCTCATAGCCTCCATAACCCTCGCGTTCTTCACATCTTGATTTAATCAACTTCAATTCTCGCTTACTTGAACACCAGTTTCCGCCAATTTTCAACCAATACAAATCTTATTCCAAACTTCTTGTACCGTACCTATCTACCAAGATCGCTCCATCTCACAGCACAACCACACTAGCTAGCCCGGCTCAAGGTCGAATGCCCATAGGCGACGATGGAAGCGAGAGTGGAAATTCGGTCGAACAAGAAGGTAGTGACGCAAAGCCTCACATCCTCAATCTCTCGTCTCGTCTCCTGACACAACATTTTTAGTTAGCGATGCCTGATCCTTTATGGCATGATACTGCAGGCTCCAAGTCGACTCCCATACCGAAAAGGGTAATTGATAGCTTGAGTCGCTGCTTTGACCTCGAGCGTTGCATTGAGACATTGAAGGATGTTGATATCGATAACATTGATAGTGGGGGCAATCGTCGAAGGCTCCGAGGACAATAAAGAAGAAATCAAAGCCTCGAAGAAAGTTGAGAAGAAACAAAAGACAGAGGGGAAGTCAAGCAGGCTGTAACTTCTTGAGAGGTGTATTTTAGATCTCGATAGGAGAGAGTCAAGTCCGCCCTTTGCCGCTTTGTAAACTCTCCCTCGGAGCGGAGCGTCGGCGACCATCCCATGTCGCTACAGCTCGAACAAATTCGCAATTTTCCGCTATCTCTACCGCTATTCTTAGTTCGTCCTTCTTCCTCTTCCTCCACTTCCGCGTTAACTAGCGGCAAGGCATTTCAAGCATACAGCATTCCGCTCGTGCTTAGCTTTGCTCTTCGGCAAATTTCTTTGCGACATAGGAAGTGGCCTTTGTTTTGATCTGGTCCTTGAGAAGTAATACGCTACATTTATACTTTTCGAAGAGCAGGGAAGTTAACTGCTCTTAGGATTTACACCTACAACCTACATACGAAAAGAGCGCACCGATTCCTTTCAAGCCAACAGGCTCGTGAAAGAGAGCCTTCCCTCTTCCCGGTCAACATCAGAAACTTGCCGATTCCAAAGTTTGCAGTACGATGGCCAAACAGGAAAGCGAGCCTCGTGGACTATGGTATTCTAAGGCTCCAAGTCAAGGGGATTACGAAAATCAATAGCTCCTCGGACAACATCGAACATCGCAGCGTAACGTCAAACCGGGCCACTTCGTTTTGAGGCTATAAATAACGGCGATTCCAGATGCCAGCATTTAAGCTTGCAGAGTTGAAGAGCTCGCAGGCGAAGCTTATTAATGCGAGGAGAGCATTGAAGATTTTGGACGAGGAGAGAGAAGAGTATGACAACGCTAGGAAGGTTTACTTAGAACAACGACCATGCAGAGCACCGAAGCATAACCGCTCTGCCCCAGAGACAACGCCATCCGAAGCTACTTTTCGACCCCAAGCCGCATGGCAGAAACCGTATCGTCTAGAGAGCAGACGGCAAAGGCACCTACCGCTACAACAAGTACGGAGAAAACCTTAGAATGGAGGCGGAGAAGGAATCGGGCAATGCAGGAGGACACGATTGGGGAAAGTCTCGTTGGACAAGCACGTTGTGAAGTTCATTGAAGCACCTGCAACCATACAAGCACAACGAGCTGTAGCATGAAGCCGGGGGTATTCTGGGTCGGTGGAGTGCTACATTGCGATTTTAAAATTGAGATAATATACTTGCGAGAATTCTCAAGTCTTGGTCGGACATTCTGCTACCCGGAGCTTCTGAAATAATGTCGTACTTTTACTATCCTAGTACTGTCTGTACCCTCTCATCGCCGTTGTCCCAGAGTCACTGGGTGGAATTTACTTCAAAGTATTCCCGAAGTAGTCATATACTGGAAAGTGGTAATTGACAAGGAGGTCTTCCATATCACAAATAGACTTTCTAAGTAGGATCATCTTTATGTTCAGAACAAATACGAAGATCTAAGTCAATCTTCTATTGGTATACTCTTACAACTAAGATGCCCGTGTATAAGTCGAAGTCTTGATCAATTTTATACGAGACCAGCCCTATTCCCAACTCGCTAAAAAGATGTCAACTTGAAAGATCGAATTCAGAGTGAGAAATTCAAGCCATGAGCTCAGATAGGCATCCACGTTAGAGATGATGGAAATGGCATCTGGCTTGTCTATCTTCCATCGCGGTTCGGGAAAGGCAAAATTGAGCGATCTTCACATGTTCGTTTTGATAAAGGGGGTGTTATTTCAATGGTGATTGGAGAAGATCAGCATCAACATGCAGCTCCGGACCTCAGTACCAAGGGGGGATCCAGCAGAAAAACCAGGGCTTGAGGTAGAAGGGAAAGATAGGGTTATTTTACGGCGATAAGGAACGGTTGGGTTATGGGGTGTTGACAGTAGGGATAGAAGTAGTGTTATGAGGCGGAGTCTTTAGTCTTACTGGAGATAACGTTGCAAGCAGGAGTAAATTAAAGTAGATGTTCTATTGTGTGAAATACTGAAGCAAAGCAAAGAACTAGCGCAGACGAGGAGAGGTGAAAGCACAGGAAGAGACTCAATACATGGGGAGATGTCGAAGTCTAGTACTGTTTTCATCATTTGTGAAAGCCATGCAGTCTATGTAGCTACAGCCAGCTGACGTGTATGCAGCAAAGCACTTTCCCCCCCCACGTCTATGGAGTCCCAATGCGGAAAGAAGAGGCAACCCCACTCAAACCTTCTTGATCTTTACCTGATCAAAGCTCTCAATGAGGACATGCTTCTTCTTGTCATCCTCGCTCAAAGCTGCATTACCCTCTCTTACCACGACGAATGACTGCATACCCGCACCCTTGGCCGCCTCGACTTCTTCCACTCGGTCACTCAAGAACAGCCATTTCCCAACAGGCTCGGTTCTTGTAGTAGCAATGTTCTTATAACTCCCTCTCTCCATCTTCAACCCCGTATTAACTGTGTCGAAGTAATCAGAGAGTAATTCCCTGACATCGGCACTTGGTGTTGAGTTCGTATACTGAAACAGAAGCTTCTGAGCAGCGACCGAGCCAGAGGAGTAAATCACAATTGGAATACCAGCCTCGTGCCAACCTTTGAAGGCCGGGTATACGTCTGGGAATAATGGGCAACGGATCTCACCACTCTCATAGCCGTGAACCCAGAGATAGCCCTGGAGGTTCTTCAGGTAGGCGATCTTTACATCTCTCGAGACGAGGTCATGGACATGGGACTTGAAAGCTTTAGGCGAGGATCGGTATTCGGCGGGGAAGGCGTCTCGGTAAGGTGCGAAAGTGGAGAATTGGGAGGACCATTCTTTGGGATCGGCTAGGAGGGTGTCGAGGGCGGAGAGCGCGTATGGGAACTACGAGTCAGGGGCATGTCAGTTGATGATACTTGAGATTTGATGGAGTAATTAAGATCATCGTCAAAAGTGATTGATGCGGGTTGCTTTTGCGGGGTAGTGGGGTGGCGCGCGCAGGGACTTGAGTGGAGAGACAGAAATATAATCCAGTCAGTGACAGAAAAAGAAAATATAAAGTTTCTGCTAATTCAGGTGATGAAGAACGAATCAGATGTAGAAATTGGCATCGCCACAGTCTCAAGAGGAAGGAATCAGATGTCCGGACCAGACGTGTGGGATTGGTCCCCCACAATGTCTCGTGTCGTGATGCAGATTGCCATTGTCCATTCGGATCTCAACGGAGAATACCAATTCCCTGACTGTACAAAAAGCGACCAACCGCACGGATTGTGGCTTTCTCAGCGAGCTCTTATCCTCCATAATGTCTTTGATAGCGAACGTGCAGGAAAGACACGATGTCTCTGTTCGGGAGCCTCGACTTAGATGCCCGAGTGGCTGAGAGTGGCGAATAGGGAATGCTTTTCTAGATATGGCAACACTTGTGCATACCCAGGTGATCCATCACAAACATTTGGGATCTATTCCTTTTGCTATTTGTGCGAGGTGCAAGTATGCAAGTCGACAGGTGCAAATCCAACGGCATTGATCAAAGGGCGGCAAAGCAAAGCAGAGGGCTGGCTCGGATTGTTCCGATGAGAGAATTCCATTGGGCTTGCCTGGGCACTTGACCTCGATGCATTGATGAGGGCGAGCCTGATCCTTTGACGAAGGAGTAGATCTGAATAAACGCTGAAGGATCTCATGACGCGTTTGGATTTCCTTCCACTCGAAGTTTGAGCATATGCAGTGAGAGCAGCAAAATAGTTCTTGGGCTTACCAGGACGTCTTTGACGAAGGAGATAGGACAGACCGTGCCTTCTGCACGCAGAAAAGAAGTCAGCCCAATATTCCAACACGTGACTGTATCAAAGGCTTCATTTTCTCTCCGCGTCGAGCATGAACTGCGGCAAGCCAAGGGGTAAGGAAGGAAAGAAACTTCCGGGATGAACCTACCGATATCCAGTAGGACGACCTCGATATCCAATGGTGTATCCATCTCACCTCGGTCAATCCTTTGGTGCGTCGCTCTCAAGGAAAAATTTCAAAATATTGATCTCCTTGGCTCGAAAGGTGGCGGTGAAGCGAAGAAAATTTCACGATTCTCAACCTCATCCATTCGCAAAGATCAACATCAGGTATAGCGGGATCTTGACCAGTGAGCTTTCCGCCTTTGCGTGCAGCAGCGTTGCAGTAACGTGCATGAAGCCTTTGCTCGTTTCCGACTTATTGAATGGTGGTGGAGAGTCCAACGTGCTGCAGGTCTCTGAATCCAGTTGGCCAGCCCGGCAAAATGTCGAATTGGCTTCGGATCTCGTAACCGATACGCCTGGACCCCCAAGAAAGCGCCCGCCTTCCCGTGAATGGCTTCAACTTTCTCAGATCTTACTCGAGAGTTTTAAGATTGTGATGGCGGTGAGCAGGCAAATGTCGGAGGTTTTCGTAGGATTTTGATGGTGGTTGCATTTCGTTTCTTGGTCCTGGATCCACCCATACATGCAAGAGAGATTCGCCTTGCTTGTGCTTGCAGATGGCATGTGGAGAGGAAAGCAGGGCAAAAGTACGAAGTACTGCGGCCCCACTGTGGGTGTCGGGACAGGATAGACGGGAGACACGTTGTTGAGGAAAGAGGGACGCGATTCGCGATTCGGCAGAAGGGCTGGAAGGACGTACGAAGTATAGCTTTCAGGAACTGCAGTGCAGTTGCAGTGTCTGTGTGTGTGTGTGTGTGTGTGTGGAGAACGGGAGATGTTTCTTGTCTCGCCTCGCCCGTTGATGCTGCAGGACAGTGGTGGCAAATATGGTTATCTTGATGGCAAGTGGTTGCAGTCTGGATCAGGACGTGCATTTCCTAGTTTGGATGGACCCCCTTCTCTCGCGACTCTTCGTGTTTATTTGATGGTCTTATCAATATTGACACCCATCACGAATACAACTGCAGTAGTTTCTCGCAACAGCAGAGTTTTCATCTTCACCGCTTCAATACTCGCAAATCTCACGATACTTTCGGTGGGTTTTCTGTTCGGAGTTTCTCGCGTCCACCGCGTCCAAGGAGATGATGACGGATGGCAAGTCGTTTCTTGAAACTGACAGCGGTGTCGAAATGTGGGGAGAGAGCACCTTGACACTGTATCAGACACGCTCGATTTAACTCTCTTGTGGGGTTCAAGATGATGCGAACTAGCAGCGGGAAAGACCTGTGCGCGATGTGGTACGTGGAGATGGAGTAAGAATTGTCTGTGTTCCACGATCGTCCTTGGGTTCCAGCTTGTTGTTCACGTCAAGCGTTGGCACGTTTTGATGGAGATCTTGGGAGGAAAGCTACGGTTTCTGGTTCTCGGATTTTTGCTTGACGTTGAAAAATGGCTAGGGAAGGAGAGGTTGGAGGTTAGAATGTAGAGTGACTTGAGACGCCACAACTCACCACTTCAGGTGTCACCAACGGGAGCTTGCATTCGGTGCCGTGATGGGGGAGGAGGAATGCGCCAACCTCCATATCCGAACGGTGCCATACGTGTCGTCGTCGATACGCTTGTAAGATCTTACGACTATTGCTTGTTGTTGGGGTTCACGATATCTTCAAGAAACTATAGTGACAATCGTCTTCGGCGAGTTTCTCTCGACTGTCAGCAATTGCAACCACCACGTTCATCGAGATGTTTCAGTGCTGTTGGACGAGTGAAGTTCAAGTGGGATGACTTTCTTCATCTTCATGTGTCGACTGGAGCTGCCGCTCTTCACCGCTCTGGGGATCCATATTTAGATGATGATCGACCACCAGCGACTGAGAAGCTCTAAGCTTATCAGGACGATCGAGGGGTACCTCCGTAAATGCGAGCTTCGCGGGAGCTCGACGCGTTAAGAATCTCGTACCGCGATCATCATACGAAGCTGAAGCAAGACGAACTGCACTCTGCAGAACATAGCAAGTTTAAATTGGCCGTGATGGAAACGAGCGAGGATTCTGGTTTCTGGCGTTGCCAAGCGAGTCAGACGTTTGGAACGCTAGAAAGCCAATCCACGCGCTTTAGCCAGTAAGACGCAATACTGCTACACTACTTCGAAAGTAGATAGATGAGAAGGTGTAGGGTGGCTACTTATGATTCGTCGTGAAGGATCACCGTGAGCATTTAGCCTTCTTCAAAGGCCAAGCAAGGCCAGACCTGAGGCCTTGATGCAGCCATAGAGAAGGAGAAACTTCTGGAGAAATACTAAAAAACGAGGAAGCATGGCAGGGCATGGCATCGAGATCCGAAGAAGCCTCTCCTGCGGAGTCGGCGGGTATCAGAGCATCAAAATTGATGAGAGGGTTTGAGGATGATGGGAATAGGGATGGGGGATCTGCGGTAGGACGGGCAAGGCGTTTCATCAGCGCCAGAATCAGTCGTCATGGAACTCAATTGATTGCATTCCTCAACATCGATCGCGGGGTCCTCGGTGGACTCCGGTGTATCCGTTTCGAGGAGTGTGCACATTGTTCCCAGAGCCTTGGGGAGCTTTGTGAGCTGACGAGACCTGACAATGACGATACCTGGGGTGACAGTTCGTGCTCCCTCAAAAGGGATGTCGAAGCTTCCACTCCTTGCGTTGTGCACAGCTTTGTACAGATGATCATCGGCATTTCGAGGTGTCAAAGAATGTCGACAGATCTCGCCGATCTCGCCATTCTCCCCCATTGATGATGGGAGTTGTCGAGAGCTGTATTGGGGATGGATTCTCTTTCGCGACCAGGTCACACGACCCGGTTGAGACTCTTTTGGAGCATAAGGTGTGCTGCCACAGCCTACCACGAGCCGGCCGCAGCCTTTGCTAAGCAAAATTGCGATGTGTCATTGGGCGGCAAATGTCTGGAGAAAGAGGATTTGTTCAGTGTTTCGATGTTCCAGCGGATTCTGCGGAAGGCATGATGAAAGGCTGAGTCGTTGGCTGACGTCCCTAATGTGCTCTAACATTCTAGGGCAGCGTCTGCGGGAAACGCCTGGAGGGAGCTGTGGTGTACTGTGTCCAGTTCTCGTGGCCTCGTGGTGCCCTCGCAAGATTGCGAATTGCCAGATTGAGGTTGTCGATGGGGCTTCAGCGGTCATCGGAGCATAGAAACAGTGGGAAGCGAAGCTTCGGCACTCTGAAAGCACCCTAGAACCCGTGTCCGTACCTCACTCGAGGGCTGGCAGGCGTGGAGCATTCCAGAGCGTCTGAAGCCAAGTTGAGGCCAAGTTGAGACCAACGCAGGCGAACGCAGGCCATGAGCACGCCAAGTCCAATCAAGACAGGGCGAAGAGCAGACGAAGAGCAGGCGAAGGAGCAGGCGAGGGTACAGTAGCCGTCCTGGAAGAGGCAAGGCGTAACCTTATGACCTGCACCTCGATGCAGAGTCCAGGAGAGAAACACTCCACGCAAGCCTGCCCACTGCATAAGACAAAGTTAGCCCACCGTAGTCCACTCCCACTCCCACCACCACCTGCACCTGCGCCTGCACCAGTTGACCAATCGTCCAATAGTGGCGACGGGTCTTTGCCAGCACAGAAGCCCATCGAAAGAACTGAAAGCAGCATGCCCTTGGCTGCTGCCAGCCCCACAGGTTTCACATTGCATGCTTGTGAGTGGTGGGCTATTGCGCCTTCTTGCCTGCTTTGTTGTCAGCGAGCTTTACCCGGCATTGAGACACCACGCTGTTTTTATGCATGCAGGGATCCTTGCACCTCGAATGATCCAGTTTGAGTAGAGCGGCCTTCCTTGACCGCCCTTGTCTAAACCCACCGAAAGCAGGTGCTAGCTCGTATTCCAGCCTCAGGCACCCATGAAGACACCACCCTCGCATTGTTGCTCACCGTCCCTATCAACACCTTCCCTCCCCATCCCTCTAAAGCTGTTCACGATCCCCAGACTGGTCACAATCAGACGTCGTTCGCAGTTCACCTTTCGTCCTCCTCTCCTCCTCTTCTCTTCCCCCTCTACCTAATCACCTACCTCCTCTTCATTCGCCTCGCTCCTTCGAACTCGAACGTCGACAGTGCCGTTGCCTCAAGTCTGCGTCATCGTTGCTCGCAGCAACAATAACATTCCATCACGACCACCTTCCACCGAAGCTTTGCAGATACTTGAGAGCAGATTGTTCCTGACAGATCGAACCACATCACACTGTTCCGTCGAATACCGTTCCCCCAACTTCAACTCGCACTCTTATCACCTTCACCTTCTCGTCCGACCCGTACGCAATCATCCTCGACCTTCACCATCGGAAAGGCAGACGGAGAGCAAGCTCTTCGACAGCCTATTCCTCCAAGCAAACAGTAGCAACACATGATTTCCACAACAGGTTCAGAGATTGTCTTACGATAGACTTCCTCTCCAATACAATTCGATCTGACTGCCTGGTTCCATACGGCAGCCTCAGGTCAACAACCTATCTGCGAAGCTACGATACACACCCTCGGTGAATTTGCAGTTCACTATCACGACAATACTTCAACTTGATTCACTCAATTGGCATCAGCTCATTGCGTGAATTGACTCTCGGTCGATCCGTTTCCTCGACCGACCACCAACACCACCACACTCCACACTACTTCCAGCAGTACGTTTACTCGTACCGCTACCTGAGGACCCAACAAACCTCGGACATTCGTTCGTCTCTTCCGGTTTCCATGTTAGCATAACGACTTCACACATTTCCTTAACGGACCTTTCGTCCTTCTGTTTACGACCCACAACTCAATTCCCTTTGTTAGCGATTCGAATACCCATCAATGAGCCTCTGACCCTACGATACATCCCGGAGTTTTCACCAGTTTATCATTTTCTCGACGGTTGAATACATCATTTATATAGCGTTGCCAGTTTGTTGTCCGCCATTCCGCACCTCCACATCTCTCGATCCGCCTCAACAACTCCGATCTTCCACCCTTCGAGCGAAGCTCGCTGTGACACCACCTCGTTTTTAGAGAAGACAAAAGCATTTCCTCCGTTGTATTGCTTCCTCAGTCTTCAGGGACCCCAAAAACATTCCGGCTGTACAACACTACTTGAGTCTTTTCTTGCCTTTCCATCTACTTAATCATACACCCTTCGATTCCATACTTCACACTCTTCCAACAACACACCTTTCACCGACACCAACAACAACATCTATCATGGAATGCCTCCGGGATCAATTCTACGATGGAGTGGTCCTGGATGGCCGCTTCAAGACAGTTTCTCCGCTCAATCATGGTTCCTTCGGCATGGTCTTTATGGCCGAGGACTTGACGAACAACGAAATGGTTGCCATCAAGTGCTTGACAAAGAAGTCAGCCATCACCGATGCAGACACCTCCTTCGCCGTTGACGAGAAGTCCGAAGAGCTAGCCTGCCATGCTCGTCTTGGTTCCCATGCCAACATTGTCAACCTCATCTCTTCTTTTGAGACGGATGCTCATATCTACATTGTTCTTGAGTTCTGCTCGAGGGGCGATTTGTATGAGGCCATTAGAACGGGAACTGGACCATTGGAGACCGAGCACGTCCGACGCTTCATGCTCCAACTTGTCGATGCTGTCGCCTACATCCACAGCAAGGGCATGTACCACCGAGATATCAAGCCAGAGAACATCTTCCTCACGCAAGCGGGAGAGATGAAGCTCGGTGACTTCGGCTTGGCTACCTCCGACAAATGGACCTATGAAACCACTGTCGGTAGTGATCGATACATGTCACCTGAACAATACGACTCTGCTGGAGCTGGGTACGCACCAGAACAAGCCGATATCTGGGCCATTGGTATCTGCTTATTGAACATCCTCTTCTCGCGAAACCCCTTCACGACGCCCACTGAGTCTGATCCTCTCTTCCTCGACTTTTCCCGAGACAAGCAATCTCTCTTTGATGTCTTCCCAACAATGTCTCAAGACACATACGAGGTGATTGCCCAATGCATGAGCTTGGATCCACGCAAACGATCCCTCCAGGCTGCCCGCGAGGCACTTGAGCGAGTTGTTAGCTTCACTACGTTTGACGAATCCTTGGACGACTTCTGCTCTGCCGAAAGACGAGGCATTGCCGCTGCCAACCGTGAGCCACTCCGAACTCCTTCAATCCAAAGCCCACAGATGGACAACGGCTCTTTCCCATGGGCAAAGGCCTTGCACGCCAGCCCCCCTCAACAATTCCGCCAACTTTCAGCCATCCCAGACGACGAGAGTTACCAGTCCGAAGACCTCTTCCCGAGCTCCGAGGAGAGCAACAAGGACTGGTTCTCCGTTGGTCAACAGACACCGTCTTTGGCATCAATGTTGGATTCCTCTCTCGGTGCTTCCATGAAGTCGCTCGCTATTCGACGTCCACTCAAGACCGGACCGCCTAAGGCTAGCCTCACCCCCATATCTGGATCACTACCCATCACCATGTCGAAGCCAAAACCTCTGCCATCTCTCGCATCAATCTTCGGCAAGAAGAACGATGTTGTGTCTAAGAGTTGGAGCGATTTGTGGGATGAGGATATCGAAGAGGAAGAGGAAGAAGCCGAGAAGCAATTCAAGGCACGTCAAAAGCAGAATGCCAGGACCTGGAGTCACGAAAGCAAGAATGAGAATGAAGATGATACGATACGAGGACCACTCGAGCCAAAAGGCTCAACATTTGTAAATATTTCCAAGTTGCAACCGGAGGCTGGCCGGGCCACAGCCGACATCGATGCGGACCTCGTTGCGGATGGTTTCTTTTTCCATGATACTCCACCGAAGGAGATTGTTGCTCAACACTCTCCTCGGTACTCGCCACCATCGAAGCGTACCACTTTCGACAAGTGGTCTGCGCTGGGAGAACGCAGACGCGCATACACTGGAACGTCTGAGTCCGAGAAGTCTCCCGATCCGTGGAAGGCACGTCGAAACGTTGGATTAGGCTTCATGGGGTTTGGAGCAGGGGTTTGGGATAATAAGGCGAATACTGTTATTAAGGACACTGGCGCACATGGCGCGAGCAGGACAAATGGATGTCCTTGGGGGCGGGATAAGGTTCGTGATCATCATGGCAATCATCGCCAGGACAATCACGCAAGCGACCTTGAGTGGGTGGGGGGCTGGAGAGACTCCCACATGTAGTTTTGGCTTTACTTCTCGGACTTCTGCGACTGAGTTGGACATTATTATACCCCCTTGACTTCTGAATATCTTTTCATGGAGTCTATCGGTAGCTCAACACTCAGAGATTGCAGGGAGGGATAGTCTTGCTTTGACTCGCTTTTCTGTGCATTAGATATCTTCGGACCTTGAAATCACAGATAATTACCCACTCTAAAAAATGTTCCATCATCGAGGTATTCTCTGTGACTTTGAACTAACGATCTAGACTTTGGTGAAAGGAGAAAGTCCGTTCTACTGAGCGTCGCTTGCCAATTCAAAATCTTTCTTAATATCTGCAACTAACCACACGCGACCTTGAGCTCTACAGCTGGCAACGGCAAGGAAAGAGTACGTTGTCCAGGGGGAAACTGTTTGCATAATCCTCGATATGGTTCTCATTTCTGCCTGCATGCAATCTCGTTTCGTTCCCCTTTCGCTTTGTTTACTTCGAGCCGTCTCGCTTATCTTACCCCTGAATATTCACGTGGATTTAACTGAGCTGACTAACTCAAACTCGTTTTAGAAGTTCGAAAGCGGGGTAACGCAGCAACGAAGTTCCTTTTCTATGGCAACGTCTTTAGCCTTTCAGCTGAGAATAATATTGCAGTAGTGTTGATATTGAGAGAGCGAATTGGGTTTGAGAAGTTGAGCTCCAGGTCAGATTTGGATCAAGACTGAGGGAAAGGGCTGCAGGAAAGGTCAAAAGGGTTGTCTAGGAGAAGGAAAGGTCGCAGAAATGGCTATCTCACACCCCGAATTTAGGCATGGGACTGGTGCTTTGGAGGCGGCGAAGGCATTTGGCGGGGAGATAAGGGGGAAGATTGGTGAGTTGTTTTTGTTTTGGCCGTTGTGTTTTTGTTTTTGCGAGTGAAGTTGAGCGTGTTGTGCTTTTGGCTGGGGTTGAGGCTGGGGCTACGGTACCATATGGCTGTTGGCGCTTAGTGGCACTCACCGAAGTTGAAAATGGGGAGGGAACGTGCGAGTCTTTGAATGTTGGTGTTCATCTTCATTGAAAGTTCAAGAGGTGGTGAGGCTTCATGTGCGCTTCGGTTTGGGGGACTTTCTGGTTCTAATGTCCGTTTTAGCCTAAAAGAAATTGCATTTGAACATCGGTATGAAAAATGTGATTCTTGATTTGGTTTCAAGAATACGATAAACAGACATTCTCAAGCAAGTGTTTGAGCAAGTGGTTGTGCTTTCAGAATTTACACGGCCAAGGCTAGGCGGCTCAATATCATGACAGTGAATGTCTGTAAAAGACAGACATTCGAATTTAGGCCTAGGTCGGAGTCGATATCCGACTCATGCATATGACGATGAATAGATTCAATGTGCTCAAATTTTTCCAGATATTGAACAGAAAAAGTTCATAATCCGAGGTCCTGAGAAGAAACAACCATACTCGAGATATGTCAAAGCACCTGCTGACATTCATACCACAGTCGTCATCACGGGCATCTCTCCACAGAGCATCGGCGCCGCTCTCGCGCTTGCGGTTGCGTCTCAGACTCCGAAGTTGTTAATTCTGGCATCGCGAACTCTTTCAAACATCCAGAAGGTTGCAAAGGAGATCCATGCCCTCTACCCGACCGTCAGGATCGAAGAAGTGGTCCTGGATCTCTCAAATTTGAAAAGCGTTCGACAAGCAGCGGAAAATGTAAAGCAAATCATAGGACTAGATGCAGCAGTCGACATCCTATTCAACAACGCAGGCATCAACATCAGCACGAAACACCTAACGGCCGAAGGTGTCGAGCTACAATTCGCAACCAACCACCTCGGCCCCTTCCTCTTCACAAACCTCCTCCTTCCCTCCATGCTCCAAGCAAAGAATGGAAGAAAGAGAGTCGTCAATACAGCAAGTGAAGCCCACGTCATCTCTCCCGTGAGATTCAGCGACATCAATCAACATCGTGGCAAGAATGTGTCCAAAGACGAGCAGCCGCGAAGAGGTCTACCCGAAGGTATTCTGAGGAATGATGGGAGTTATGAGTCTGGGATAGCGTATGGACAGAGTAAGACGGCGAATGTGTTGTTCAGTGTTGGGTTGAATGCGAGGTATGCATCACAGGGTTTGAGGAGCTTTGCTGTTTCTCCTGGTAGTGAGTTCCATGTCTTGAGTGTCGATTTAGGAAGGAGATTGCTGATGAGATAGATATCATGACCAATCTGGCAAGAGAGTTTGATGAAGCGGCTGTGAAAAGACTTTTTGCTGGAATAGGTGATAATTGGAAGACTTTGGATCAAGGTGCTTCGACACTTGTGGTTGCTGGCTTTGATCCTGGTTTGGATGGTAGGCAGCCATTCCCTCCGTAATAGTCGAGAACGAGAAATCAAGCTAATTGTGCTTGAGCAGATGAGGCAGGTGTATACGTCGAAGACTGCAAGGTGAAGAGACCAGCAAAATGGGCATCGGATGGTGCGAAGGCTGAGAGACTCTGGGAGCTGAGTGAGGATTTGGTTTCTGAGAAATTCAGCCCTACTAAGGTAAGCCGACTATAGGGGTTCTATAGATCGACTAGAAGCATGGAAGAAGGGTTTCGAGGTCGACGTCCTCTCGTCCTTATGATTTTCAGA
The DNA here is from genome assembly GCA_900073065.1 of Phialocephala subalpina. NCBI lineage: Eukaryota > Fungi > Ascomycota > Leotiomycetes > Helotiales > Mollisiaceae > Phialocephala > Phialocephala subalpina. The sequence continues at coordinate 368,733 of FJOG01000015.1, read as the reverse complement.
TGTAAACTATTGGAGGGTAGATGATGTTGAAATGAGTTCTACGCCTCTCGACAGACATGATCTCGAAGAGAAAGCCTAATGGCGAATCTGACTCTTGCAATTTTCGCAGCTTCTCCTTCCCTACAAATATTTCTCCATTCTCCTCCATCCCTCCTCCTTATACCTACCGACCTCATCCACTGGCATCTAGAATCGTGTTGATTCGGCATACAGCGACTGACTAGATTAGTTCTCTTTCTTGGTCATTTTAGCGGCACTCGTTGATTTCACCTTTGCTGACCTTCTTATCTGCTCGTAGCGTCTTCAGACTGCCTGTCAATACAATTTCACAGACGGTTGCCCGTTCCCTCCTCTAATGAGTCAAATGCAATCATGAGCCGAGTCATCTCTCTCATCAGCTCCTATGACTAGGAGGCTTCCGAAGCAGAGTTGACAGCATCTACTCCAGATGCAAGCAGGTAAGCAAACACCAGTTACCTTCTTCACCTCTACTTGACGTCATTAAAATAGGGTTCACATTCATCTGCTATCATTGTGGCTCTCAAGAACATGAAGCCGGGTGCTTGGGTCATACCTGCCGTCGGAAAACGATGGCTATCTGCTTTGCATCTGTAACAGCAATTTATACCATGGGATTCTGTATTGGAATTTGGTCAGATGCTTTCGTCGATCAACCTTTTCTGGAAGTACGACTTGAACTGTGCAGATGTTGACGGCATCCGCACCAAGAAGATCGCCATTCAAAGATGGGTGATAAATTGTTTAGGTCTCTTGACAAGTACGAAACAGTTCATCGCCTTGCTTCTTCGGAAAGCTGAGATGAGCACGCTGTGTGGTACCAAATGCCTTTGTCCTGGTGATGCCACAGTGGACGATCCCAGGACCAAAGAAGAGAGGATCGAATGTCAACTTCAACTGGAGCAAGATCTGAAACTGGGGTGAGTGTAAGAAAGCCCCAGTGTTTTCGCCCCACAATGGAAGCTCCTCAAACTGGAGACACACGTCACGGTATCAAGGTTAACCTTAGTATGATGCAACTATTCAGATTTGATGACAAGTTGTCTATTGTCTTGGGAGACGCTAACAACAACGACCTCAGGAAATTAAACAAATATTTCAGTGGTCATGCATGGAAATTCATGGCAATGCAAGATATGGATGCCAATTGAAGACGATCTTTGAGGTCTACAGCATTCGATGCTCGATGAAAGATCATGAAAGCTAGGAGAGACAAAACATGAGTCGAGGGAGGAATCTGAACGTGGTCACGAGGATTTGAGTACAAAAATGAGAGCAACCTGTGAAGTGTGCGTGTACAGTAGATATTTGTAAATGAGAGGCCAACGCTCTCCTGGCTTACTATACAAGCTGGCATTGAAGGTCCTGATCTTGACAGCGAACTCGATACTGCTTGATGGACTGGTGGTGACGCAGCTTTACAAACCATTCCAGATGCTTGCTTCAATGTACTCGCTGCTCTTGAACAGGGTAGGATTCTGTGAGCTTCCGGAGTGCAGTGACATAGAATACGTGTTGCTCCTGCGTTTTCTGGCACCTTGGAAAGAAAATGGAGCTGAACCTCGAGTGAAATTCAATGCAAACCTCAGAAATTACGCCAATGATCATACTGGCTCTTCGGCTGTCAGATTTCAGGTCTTGATAGATGTTCCTGAGTTCGTGGTACTTTAGTGTGTCGCTTGTTTGAACAGCGCGAGGTGAGGTTAGGAAAGGTGAGGTACGTCTGACGCTCTGAGAAGGAGCGTTATGGATAGCAGTATCGGTCCACCTCGTTGTCAGCTTTCGATTTTACAATGTCCGAGGAAGGAAATGTGCCTAGAGCAATCCCAAATCCCGTAGAGTTTCATCTCATCTCATCAAACACGTGACGTCAAATATTTTGATGTCCCATGGTATTGAGTTGACAAAATTGGCAGCCACATTGTCGAGAGCACGGCATCAAATCCAGATTCCGCGGCAAATCGAGGACCAGAAATCCATTACCTTGGTTCGAGGCAAAATTACCTTCTCGCTTCCTTAGTACAATTCCAAATCTGGTCATACCTCCGCGAGTCAGGAGATGGCACGGTCGGTGATGAACCTACTTCGTACAGTTGCATCGCCAGATCGTGATCTTCAGCATCTCGATGTCGCACAGGCCTTGGTTCGTTTTGAGGGGAAGTCTTCCGTGTTCATATCCAGGATGAGTTTGGGAGACCGTCGTTTGTTCTGTTGTTGTTGAGTTGCTTTTCTGCCAGGTCGAGACGCAAGCGGCTTGTAGTGGTGGACGGCAGAACGGGGTCTAGTGCTAGTTCATTCGATGGTTGGGAACCAGTGAGGGCCACGTTCGAGTCGCGGACTCGACGGGATGAGGTGAGCCATAGAAAAGAATGTTGGCGTTCAAATCGTTTCAGCTGTCAAAGCTGACAGTTCTTCCTGACATCGGGTGAACCCGTACCTGTGAAGCTTGCAAGAATTTTCTTTCAAGTTCTTTCCTCGCTTCGGCTCCAAATGAGAGAGCCGAGTCGAGTCGACCCCTTTCTTTCTTTTTTCCCACACGCGAGATATCCTTACCAAACTCCTGTGGATTGAAGTTGTCTCTCCACATTCTCCTCGTTTCAAAGACGATCTTCAACCCTGAATAGGCATTTCTCCGGCGCATTAGATTGGCTGTGGTGTTCCCTTTTTTACGAATTGGTGGGTTCCTTCTTCCTCAGGGCTTGTCTGCATTAGTGTTGACCTCGGTATCCACCTCTCTAAACCTCTTTGCCTTTGAATCCTGTTTTCCATGTGGGTTTTAGTTTAGAAATTCATAATGGCGTAAGACGATATCTTCCTAGTGCTCGAGATTTGAGCGGTTGTCAAGGACATGGCTCCTTTTTTAAATGTGTTATCCGATCTACTCGCAGAGCACGGGTTTGGTAGCTTCCTGGGATCAAAATATCCTCATTTCTACTGGTCCGGACCTCTTCTGCGACCCTGGCATCGGGGAGGCAAGGGAAACCGTTCATGCTGGCTCCTAGTCCGCCGTCACAGAGAAGCCGGAGAAGATCCAGGAAAGGAGATCAATGCTTCTAATCCGACATAACGGCTCGCGTGCTCATGGAACTTTGCCGGCCGAGAATAGTCTGTTGTGTTACCATGAAGATATTTACCTTTGTTTCTCCCCTCTATAGGGATTCCGTTCTTGATGGCTAGCATTATGATCCTACGTCCCCTCGTTTGTTGATGTGAAAGCACCTTCTGCAATCGCTCTGCTTCGTTCACAATGGCTGTCGAGGATCGAGGTCCTCAGGTTGCTGCAGTTGCGATTCTATTTTTGACTTTGTCATGGGTTTTCGTCAGTCTGCGGTGCTATGTGAGGGCAGTGATGATGAAGAGTTTTGGTATGGATGACTGGCTTTCGGTTGCTTCTCTGGTAAGCCTCTCAATTGCTGGAGTATCCTCGACGATCAATTACTGACCATCGCAGATTCTGTTCACCTTGTACTCTACTTTCGTTCTCAAGGGTGTCGAATATGGGTAAGGCTGAACATTAGCTTTCGCTCTCTGGATCAAAATGTTGACTTGCATGCCCAGAACCGGTCAGCATCTGGTAAATCTTCCCTCAGCGGACGTACCCATAGCACTAAAGGTATGTACAACATCTTGCATAGGTAGATTCACGCACTGACAACAAGACAGTGGTGGTGGTGCTGTGAACTCGCCTACATCTCCTGCACAGCAGTCTTCAAAGTCAGCATCTGCATCTTCCTCGCCCGAATCTGCGTAACGCGTAGCCAAATCCTAACGATTTGGATCGTCGCCGGTGTTGTCGTCGCCTACACCATCTTCTATTTCTTCATCGTGACCTTCCAGTGCACCCCAGTAACATATTTCTGGACACAATACCTCGGCGCCAAAGGACATTGCGTAAATCCCTCAGTCATCACTGGGACATCGTATGGTCATTCGGCTGTCTCGTGTTGGGCGGACTGGACTCTGGGGATTTTGCCTGTGTTTTTGGTCTGGAACCTTTCGATGAATCCTAGGACGAAGATTTCGGTCGCGATGGTTCTTGCTCTTGGTGCCTTGTAGGTCGTCCTTTATGATTGAACCCTCCTTCTTGGAACCGTTCGCTAACCAGTCGCAGTGGATCAACAGCAACAATCGTTCGAATCCCATTCCTCAAGCAGCTCGCGCAAAGCGACTTCCTCTACTCAACAACGGATGTCGCCATATGGAGTACCGTCGAACCAGGAATTGGCATCACGGCAGGTGCGATGGCCACACTGCGGCCCCTCTTCCGCACCTTCCTCTCCCGCTCCAAGCTCTTCGGCTCATCAACACGCACCGGGGACAAAAGCTCGACCTGGCCACTTGACAGAAGAGCCAATCGTGCAGGGTATTATCGAAGTGGCAGTGGAAAAAAAATTGGACAAGAAGAACTTGGATTGAGGAATGACATTGGGAAAGGAGTCGGCGTTACAACGACGATCAAAAGTACAAGCAATGGGGATTTGGAGAGGGATCAAAGTTCGCGAGACAATGAGATTTCAAGGAGTGCAAGTCAGAAGGGGTTGAATTGGCTGGATAACGAAACTCCGTCAAAAGACGATAGTAGTGAGGAGTTCTTGCCGGTGCAAAAACCGACGGGCAACGACTGGGCTGTAAGGAAAACGACGGAAGTGACGACTAGTCAGGAGGTGAAGAATGGTAGGACGGGGAGGTGAGAGCTTGGAGTCTGTAAAATTTCCACTATATAATATAACGATTTATGAATGCTTGTACAGTACGAACTGAGTTGGTTCATGGCGAGCTTGAGGGCCGTCGGCTGTGAGGGAAGGAAATTTGAACTTGTTATAGGTACCGAAGAGTGCGTGAATGTATGAGTCGGTCTTGGCTGCTTAGAGGTACAACAGCGGCTATTCACGACTCAACACTCAACAATCAACGTCCCGTGATGTCCGTTACACATGGGCTACAACTGGTTGTTGGTACGAGTCGCTGGCGATCTCCCCAATACGAAGCCTTAGACTTGGGTCAAAATCGAATTTCGTGTCCTACTAGAACTGCTGAACAAAGCCCCACTTCACTTGATAGTATCGCCGAGACGAGTCCTACGTGCCATGCGTTTGAATTGGACCCCAAATTGTATAATGAATCCCTCCCTAGCTCGCGTCACCTTTTAAAGGAGGAAGTAGAAATGCGTGCGAGGTGGTGGCGGGTTCAAGCGTTTGCCATAGGTTGAGGCGTAACGCTCGGAATTTGATTGGGGCAGAGGCTCGCATTCCAGCATCAGTCCCTCGAGCGTAGTTCTAACACCAAAAACAACACCTCTAAGCCGATCCAAGGACATGATCCCGGGGTCGGTAGCATATGGCGCTAGGCTCCCTTAACTGTCGATTGGCGAGATTATCCTTAGGTCTGTTTGTGCGTTTTTGGGGAGAGAGAATGGATGTACTATAGACCTTGAAAGATTTAAATGTTGGTCTGGTTTGTGCCTCTTGAGTGCATGAAGAAATTTTCATTCTTTGCGGCCGCAGATGTGTATTTGCCTGAATCTGTGCGGCAACACTTCTGGATCAGTTCAGACCAGTCAGCCATATCGAATCCATCTTATCTTGCCGATGTTCCTGCAATGCAATCACGTGGCTGAGCGCGGGGATCGTTGCATCCAACATAGAGGTATCCGATCAGGTCGGCGAGGACCACAGCCCTGCCCACGCCCTCGGATAAAGTGCGATTGCAAGAGCCCGCTTCCAGACTCGCATGGATTATGTCGTACATGAGCACGAACGCTCGGATTCAAAAAGGCCTTTTGTCGTTGCTTAGATCGATATTAAGGATTTTTCTCATAAGCCGTTGGGTCATAGGGTCATCCAGATCCTGTGATGGACCTGTTGAGAGATGGGACTTTCAGACACTCTTCCACTACAAGAAGTTAGTGAGTGGTTTCAAAGGATGCTGAGGAGTCGAGGAGTCGAGGAGCCGAGCTCTTAGGGAGCTCGACTCCCTCCGAAATGGTATAATCAGGGCGGGATTTATACATACTACGTCCCTGTATTGGGCCCATTTCTGAAACCCTATTTTGGTCAGTCCAGATCCAGATTGAAAATTTCCAGGGATTTGGATGAAGATACCTAACTTCGTAAGATCTTCCAGGCGATCCGCTACCCCATCTAAAAACATCCTCTTCATGCCTTGCATCTGCAGAGTCTCCACACAAATATTAAGAAGACCACTCATGATCATGTGTCTTTTTGCAGCTGTTGAGATGTTAGCTCTGAGATATAAATAACAGCACAGCAATAAATCATAGAGTGCGAGAGCGAGACCATGGACATTAAGCGCTTTGCACGAGCCTGTCTCAGACATTATGCCGATCGAGATGTACATATACGTCCCCAGCGGCAGTTGTTCACGTAACCTGATAGGCTGACCTATGAATTTCCACTTGAATGTCGCACAAAGTCCAGAAATAGACATCATCCAAACTTAAGATCACTCACGGTATATTGAAATACATGTCACCCCTCCAACGTCATTCCCAATTCGGCGGGGCCACTGGATTGACAGAGGATTAGCGAATCTACTTCACAAGGAGGAAGTTGAGATGGGCCACTGAAGAACCCCTCGGGCAAGAGAAGGATTAGGAATATCCAACATTCTTACAGGTAGATTGTTGGAAACTTGACTGCCACAGGCAGGCGTATAAGTTAGAGCTGTGCCAATAATATCATGGTCTTCAATGGCAAGAACAATATCTTTGACGTTTGGTCCATTGCTGAGTGACCAATACTGATCAAACCAGCCCAATTTCTCATCAATTGCCGATATCTTTTCGACAAGGTCGAGGACCTTTGCCATATCATCTTGCGTACAAGATCGATATTTTGTGGCGATAGCGGACCCAAGGGCCGAACGGTATTGCCAGTCTCCGAAGTCCAAAATAAGGTCGTGTACAGCCTGCCCTTGGCCGGGAATTTCCTTGTTCATCTGCCATCCTCGGCGCCGAAACCATTCATCGCTCAATGGCAGTTCTGAAGGTGGTCCGTAGAGGATTCTAGGGAAGGTGCTTCCGAGTTGTAACCGTATGATTCCCCGTGTTCTTTTAAGTTGGGTGATTGCGTGACTGTGGAGACTTAGGCCTATACCCTGAAGACGGCTTGTCGGATGGACAATGAGCATTGCCAAGGATGCCACCAATCTTTCCCCTTCTCGGTCCACATATGAAAGATACGTCGCGCAAAATCCCACAGAATCCCCAGCGGATGGATTTCGAACGACATAATGCTTCGAGTATCCTGGCTTTCGAAGAACATTCGCCAGCCCTTGATGGTCCATAGCGAAGCGTGCGCCTAAGCATTCCAACCATATATTTAGAACACTTGGTATGTCCCTTGCTTCGTTGAAGTCCTCTACCGTCCATACTTTTGGTTGAAGATCGTGGGTTCCTGAAGAGTCTGGCAGGTAATCAACATTGGGCTGAGACTGCTCTGTGAAAAGTAATGCGGCTGTAGCTTCTAGGGCGGACGGTGAGTATCCGGCAGTATGAATGACAGCCGGGAACGGAAGAGCTTGCTGGGTGTCACTTGGACTACAGCATACCACAATGACCGGCTTATCATCACTAACAGCGAAAGTTACATCGGCAAATTCGGGTTGTAAAGGTTCGGAGGCAAGGCAAAGAATGACGGCATGGCCCCTTTTGATGAAGCCCAGGTGAGTGGAGGTGATGCCATTCCTGGAAGTTCTAGTTAGCCTACACCGCAACATCTCGAAAGGTTCAAACACAAACCTGTGAGTGTAAGGAACATGACGAATGCGTGCATGTCTCCTCGATAGAGAGCGTCCTAGAGGCTCGAATGGATCGCTATTGTCATTGGGATCCCGGGAGATGGGAATGACAACAGGTGTCAGAAGAATGATAACATCCGTCTCTCGCAGGAGGCGAACATGCGAAAGCCATTCCGAAGAATCTCGCAATACGGTTGCCAGACGTGCAGTTGCGAAAGATGTTGGACGTCGAGGCTCATCAGATCGTTCTAGCAGCGGCTCCGTATCAAGGACCCTTGTTTAAGGTAAGTGAGATCCAGTGGCACGTTGAAAAAGCATCCGCCTACATTCCATTTTCATCATCATCAACGATCGCTGGCTGCGTTGACATAATCCAGAATTCCCAGCGCTGGTGGAGATCAACATATTAGACCTGGAGAATGTGACTGACAGGTTGGAAAAGATGCAATTGAATGCGTGAGACACTGTTGTGATTGCATATGTATGAGGACCCAAAGAAAAGAACGGAGCCCTGCCACGCTCCCGACAACACGGGTATCGACCCGTCTCGCCCACCACGGGAATGGCTACACATGGGTTGGACTCTTGGGGATCTGGGACGAGATCAGATGTTGAGATGGAGGTCCCCAAGTGCGCCACTCAGTCGTGCATCATCATGCCCTCGATTGACAATCCTCTCTAGCAACTCTTTGAGTAAAGGTACTCCCCAGAGAGCCGCGCAGCAAATCAGAAGCTGCCTTTGTCCAGGTCCGAGAAATCTTCCCCTATACCTTATCTGTTATGGGGCCTAAAGATAGCAGCAGTAGCCAGAAGGGACATTGGAAATCTGATCGGTGTAACCTGAGCCAATTCAACTGTACCTCCAGATCCATGCACAGCTGTTGCTCGGTCTCCTTTCTTGCAGGCCAAGGTCAGGGGTTGGTGGTTCACAGCATGCGCCCCAGATCGTCAATATTTTGGCGGCTTCCAGCCTATGAAGACAACGGTGTGCCCAGAAGTCCACGCAGCTCTTCTAGGATGCGGTACATTTGAGCTCGCCTGACAGTGAGTTGATTGTTGGCAAGAGCAAAAAGCAGGGCCACATGAGGATGACGCCTGAAATATTGACGCAAAAATTTCAGAGCTCGAAAACAATGAATGGACCGTGCTCTGTAAAGTTTTGTGTGTTGCATTCATGTCGCCCTTGCTGGGGTTCGGCATACGTAGCATTTGTGGCTCCAGACAAGTGAGGTACAGATTGACGAGGAGGATAACGGCATGCCCCCAATCTGAGCTCTAAGTACGGACAGTACAGGGCTGTGAAAAGGCTCCGAATCGAGCACCACCCCTCGTACCAAATGCCAGCGCATTGAAGGAAATAGAGGCCACCATGAACCCCGCGCAAGGTCTAGAATGGCTGGGCAGACAATTGAATAGAGTGCCTAGACATGCCTCAAAAGGGCGTGGAAAGTGCCTATCAAAGTGAGCAACTGGAGCAGCGTACAGTAGTTGAATGCGCCACCATCACCACTCTGAGAGGAGACACGAACAGTTGCTGTCAGGTTGCCTGGCATTGGAGTGTCTTACCCGGCGCTACACCTGGATAGTGGGTGACACAAAGAGAGACATTGGCGAGTATCGATCGACCCCTTTGCATTTTCTGCACCTCAGTGACTCTGCATCTGAGCAGCAAAGCCTTTGCTGACTCCCGGCCGTCATACCAACATCATTCATCAAACTTCTATCAACCCCCAACCCCAGCACGGTCTGGCCTTCGTTCCAACGGAGCTTCTTGAACTCTAAATCTGAAGACGGACATCTCTGTTGACCGCTTGTGATATGTAAGGCTCAAGAATTGGAGGTGTGCCGTAAGGTGTATGCGGGTCTTTGGACGAAAGAGGTAGACTCCGCATCATTGCGTGCAGGGCACAGATGTTGAAGGAGTCCATAATTGGATGGGGACTTCCGCCCGATACTGGTCGAGGTCGGTCTGATGGGAATTCGACTTGAATGTATGCATGCCGTAAGGATGAGCGGCCATGTTTGGCATATTTTGCAGAGGGTTCTTCATGTCTTCAATGTTGTGCGTCGTTGGCACTCGCCATGGGAGGGAATGAGGTTGTGGAGAATTGGGCAACCCAACCGAGCCCCGCCTTCTCGATTGGGCGACCTCGCGTCGAACATGCTGTCCACAACGGTTACACAAAGAACGCCGAGCAGGTGATCCATCCAAACAACCATTATTGCCCGCCACCGCAATCGCTATTACCCTGTCACGACATTAATTTGCGCATGGAAATTTCCGCATAACAACAACATTGCATCCAAGACGTGACGACAGCATGGACGACCTGCTGGAGGACCTCGAAAGTGGTAAGGACGCGTCTTTGTACTCTTAGTCGCGATATAGTCACTTACTGGTCATATAGCCTCGAAGAAAACCGCAAAACAACGGGCCATAAAGATCTCAGGCTTGGTGGACAATGTCTGCGCAAAAGCTTATGAAGATGGACTTCTGGTCGGAGAGCTGAACAAGCTCATTGACATTCTCACACTTCCCAATGAGTTGGACCAAGGTAGTCTTGGCAACTTGATCCGCAACCTCTATCCTGTCAGCAAGGTCCCAGACTCAACAGTAGCCAAAGTCATTGGGAGTCTGGGCCATGGTCGATTCAAATCTTCCTATGCTACTCAAGCTGGGCTATTGAGATGGTTGGTACTTGTGTATGATGTCCTGGATAATCCGAGGATACTTTCGCAACTCTATAGCACTGTCTTCAACTTGTTGGATACGGCTGCTATCAGGTATTTTCATCTTAATATCTTCGTGTTGTTTGCTGATCTTGCTTTCAAGACCTCAAGTCTGTCACGTGTTGTCTTTAATCACTGGACGAAAGCATGTTCGACCTTTCAGAATACAGTTTGTGTAAGTCTAGGTTCCCGCCAAACTCTTTCAAACCCCAGCTTACTCTCGCTAGGATGGAGTTGATCCGTCAAGCGGGTAATGAACCACCCCTGATTGGACTTATGAGAGTGTACAAAGACTATTACCCTGATGTTATTGTTGGTGATGCTACCGCAGGGCGAGCGTCTGTGTTCACTGTGCGAATCTCTTCCACGTGTTGAGATTCTATTGAACTTACTCGCTGCATAGCATCCAAATCCCGAATGGCGAGGGAGACTGGGTGAAATCCAAGAGATCCACTTCCAGAGAACACAAGAAGGCTTGCCTATCGAGCAGCGAGCCTTCAGAGTGGTAAGAAAGGGCGCAAACGGATTGAAACGCAAGAGAGTTTCGGTCTTGCCGGATGTGCATACATCCCACGCCCAAGAGGTCAGTCTTTCCTCTCTGTTACTATCAACCATACTGACAGCGTCAAAAGTCCTCAATTACATTAGAAGAGATTGAGGACGTCCATGAATTTGTGCAGAAGCTCGAGAAAATCGACCCACCTAACCAACTGGTTGCTGTCCTAGATGATCCTCTACTACAAAAATTCCTACATCTCAGATCTTCTGACGTCGACTCGAGCCGGATCGACGGCTGGCTAATCGCTTTCTTTGAGGATCAGCTCCAGAATCCAGACGCCGGAGAAGGCAATACGATTGAGATGCTGGAGGCAATCCTGAACTATACTCGATATACCAAGGTATGAAAACCACTCTGGTCTCCTTGAAGAGCAGCCTTCTCATTAATTCCTGACAGCGATTACCTTCAGTCTGCTTATCATATCTGCAATCGATCATACATTCGTGGAATGGCACTGCCGCTGCTGATACCATTCTTGGTCTTCTGGCGTATGTTCCATTGTCCGCTTTTGAAGGTACGTGCTACCAGAACCAGAGAAGCACGAGCTGATCAATTTCAGATCTATACATATCAACACTACAGCCGTTTGAAGAGGCTGTACTATATGACGGCAGCACCGAGTCCCAGCCCAGACTCCTTCGATTCTACAGCAGTCTGTTGGATCAATGGACCACAACACTCCTTTCACAGCCCGACCCAACCGCCATCGGAGGACCAGCCGTCAAATCTCTTATGGAGCATGTCAACGGTCTTTGCTTGACCATTATCCAAACATCAATGGATGTTGGTGCCCACTCCGCAGTCCTAGACTTCTACGAGCGTGCAGCATCCGGGATCATGCACCCTGATCTGAAGTCAATCATCCGAATCAGCTTGCCTCCCACCGAAGTCATCTACACACTCCATTTCACAGGATCTCTGGCTATCGTCAGTCGATTATGCGCTCTCCTAGCCATCTACAAGAAGGCTTTCGAAGCCGCCATGGCCTCAAAGAGAGATTCGTATCCTAGCGTCTATGTCAACAATTTTAATGGTTTCCTCATGGATATCTGCAATTGCCTATGGCGGTCCAAAGCTTTCAACACTACTGATCAGAACGCTAAAGGATGCTTGCTGGCCCCAAACATCACTCTGCGATTGTCAGCATATATTGGTGATCTCGACAATGTTCTCCAACTTCCAAGTCTATTCTTCTTTTCATATTCTCCTCTGTTCTGTCTTTTGTCAATCTCTTACATTAGAGAGCTGGAAGATAGAGCAATGGACGTGATTGAACGTCGACATCCAGGACCTGTCAGCCAGCAGTCATTGAAGCAATTGGAGAAAGGTGGAGGCATGAAATTGACCTGGCAAGATTACAGGCTAGGGTTCTTACATTACCTGGAGCGAAGAGGTGTTAATGGAATTGGGGAATTGATGTACAACACCATGAAGCATTTGATGCCAAACAGGGAAGTCAGAGCTGAACCAGAGGGTTAGAGGAACGGAGACAGAGACACCGGGTACGCTGGCGGCCGGGCAAGAATTGGATGAAGCACCTGTCCTGTACTTGTAGCAATCGAGTGTTGTTCGCATTAGGTTGTCTGTTTCCAGACTTGTATTGTTAATTAGGTATCATGCCCATTGCAGAGTCATGCCGTGACATCTATCGTGTCTTCTTTGCCCACCATCCCAGAACCCCAGACTCCAAAACAGAACTCGAAGAACCCATATTTGACTACAACCCACTCGACCGATTTGTACACATCATCTGGCCTCCATCATCCGCCATCCTAGACTTTTTTGTATGATTATAACTCCTTCGCAGCATCCACAATCGCCGAACCGCTCGCCGCGACAATCGTTTCCTTGACCTGCTCGACTAGGACTGTGCTCGTACTCTCAACGACCGACTGGACTGCTGCTTTTGCGGATTCGTCTCCGTTGTAGTAGAACCAGGCGCGATTGGTGAGGAATGCGATGTGTTGCGGGAGGTAGAGTGTCATGGCGATGATTATCATGCTGAAAAAGAGGAAAAGGAAGGAATCTATTTAGAAGAACGGTTAGCAATTGGTGTTCCCATTTGATCCGTATCTCAGGGGTTGGGGCTCTAGAATTGGAGTTAGGGCCATTGTCCAGGGAGACTCGACGCACTGAAGATGAATTTCTCGGTCGGTGTCAACATGTAGAGAGAGAAGGTGACCTGCAAGAGTTAGTACAAGAGGATAAACTTTGTTCGGGGGTGTCTGACCTCATATTGGTATCTCTTCCTCTGCAGCCATCGGAAAGTGGAAGCAAACATTGTCATCGTCTATCAGTTCTCCCCAAGTCCTAATCAATGATCCTTACGGTTGTAGGAGATTTCTAGTAACTAGTATGGTTCATGTAAGAAACGAACGACACACAGATAAGGGATGTGAGTCGGGGACGTTCGATGCTCAACACAGAATTGATGGGATGAATTTCAGGCGAAATGGGGCTGTAATTTTGACAGGGGTTGTTGCGGATGTCGGCCTACAAACTTCCGATCGCAGCATTCGCCAAATGATGAAATGAAAGCTCTCAACCCCCAAAATACCAAGATGGACCGTGTACCATGATACGAGGGCTTCTCTCACATGCCAGTAGGAGACTGGCCATACAGGATGCTCCTGCTGGGTTGATCGCACGACGCGGCATTAATGCCTCTTGTTCAGCATGGGCCAGGAAAATGCCAGACAGACCGCAGCTGGTTGACGAGGATGAATTCACAGAGGCATTTTTGAAAGGGAGTGGACCTGGAGGGCAAAAGATTGTACGTTTCATATATCACTAAGATGGATGTTTGAGCTGACCATGTTTACGCAGAACAAAACGTCATCCGCTGTGCAATTGAAGCACATTCCCACTGGCATTGTCCTCAAAGTCCAAGCTACGAGATCTCGAACCCAGAATCGGAAGATTGCAAGGCAGATGCTAGCAGAAAGAGTTGAAGAAATACAAAAGGGCAAGGAGAGTCGCGTTGCGGTTGTAGGCGAGACAAAGAAGAAGAGGAAGTCCAGTGCTGTGAAGAAGAGTAAGAGAAAGTACCGACTTCTGGAAGAAGCCAAGGCACAGAAAGATGCTGGTTATGCTGCTGGAGAAGAAAACGGTGAACAGTAACTCGGCACGACATCATTAGCTTGGCTTGTAGGGCAAATACAAGAGACTTTTGATCAGTCCGCTTCATATCTCAAGGAGTCACATTTGTCAACTACATTTCTCCAGTCATGAATGAATCTCGGTCATCTAGTTCTATTACGTCTAAAACAAACGAAGCTATATACATTAATCATCTATCAAGCTCATAAGAAAGGAATCCTCTTGAACTCCAGATCCGGAACGAGACAGAAACAAAATACAGTCCCCTGCCACATATTGACAAAAACACTCCCCTAATACCCTCAGTAGATTTCTAGATGAACCGCATTCTCCTAGCCACGAGCAACGAAACGAGGACAAAGGCGATGAGCGATCCTAATATTCCAAAGAATGGGGCAAGACTATCGACACTTCGCCAAGGCACCTCGACATTCATGCCAAACATACCACAAACCAGATTCAACGGAACAAGAATCGAGGCTAGTAAAGTGATTTTGCTGAGGACTTTGTTTGCATGATTACCTTGGGTGATGTTGTCGATCGAGAGTTGAGCGAGATAGTTGCTGTGCGAGCGGGAAAGCATCTTCTCAAAGTGAGCCAAACTGGTCATCATGGTGACAACGTGGTCCTGAATGTCGCCGAGATAGAGTCCAATGTCCATGTGAGGGGTAACTTTGTAGTTCGCATTGCAGCGTTTGGTGAAGCCTTTCAGCACATCTGCTTTGCCGCCTAGAAGCTTCATCAGACCCATCACATTCTTCCGAACCATGCCGATCTTGCGCAGAAACGTATGCATGTCATCGTTTCGTGCAATGAATACTTGGTCTTCGATCACATCAGTTTCTTGCTCGATGCTGTTGATGATTGGCGCGAAGCAATCGACAATGTTGTCACTAGGGCATATGTCAGAATAAGACTTGCAACTTCTGCTTACTAACTTACATCATAGCATAACAAATCCAGTCGGCACTCAGAGCAACATAGTCCTTCAGCATCGTGATTCTCTTTCGGACGTTGGCAGCATGAGGATTAGGCGAGAAGCTGAAGCTCAGTGTGCCCTCCCTAAAGACAACGACGTAAATGTTGAATGGCTCATACTGCTGACCATCATCGACCTCCTTAACGTGGAAAGAGCGGAAGCAAGCGAAGTAGTATGATGGGAAGAGCTCAATCTTCTCACGGGTCTCTTGGGTGCAGATATCTTCAATGGTCAGGGGATGCACTCCAAAGGCTTTGGAAATTGCTCGAATCTCCTCGTCAGTAGCGCTGTTCATGTTTAACCACCAGACACCATCCATTTCTTCTCCTGGGGGCATAGTGAAGAGGCTGCGGACATCTTCTCCTGGTAGAATGAGGTCGCCAAATTCTGCAGCATGAATGGTAGACTCTCCCATGGAGGAAAAGAATTCGAAGCGGTTTTCAAGGCGTTGAGCGGGGCCCAAAAATTCGTCGTCCTGGCTGTCTGGCTCGCTTGACTTCTCTTGGAGGTCATAAGTTGAGTTTGTCGGCACATCTACAACATCGCCACCAGATGTAATAATTGTTCGTCCATCATTCGACCTCTGTGGTCGAAGATCAGGGAAGATCCGCGCTTGAGGTTGACCTTTTGGCGGTGTCCTGTCGCGGCTCTCTTCCTCGGCTATGAAGTCTTCGAGGATATCGTAGTCAATCTGAAGAGTATCCTTGTTTCCTGACGTGTGTAGAGGAAAGCACACATCTTCTTCAGCAGTCTTGCTAGATCCGGTGAAGCTCTTAGCATCGTTGTCATTGGTATATCTCCTGCTTCGCATACTCCGTCTGCTACGACGGCTTGCTCCAGATGGAATTCGGTGGAGCTCGCATTCTTCGTGGCGGCGAGCTTCAGCGAAGGCTTTGACAGAGTTGGGCTCCGAAGTGGAAAGGCCTCGCTCCCTGCGCCGAGCATCTGCAAAAGCTTTGACGGAGTTCGGGGGAGATACAGATCTTGGATCCAAAGTACCGGCAGTCCCGCGGCGGCTTCTATCTTCTATGGCAACTCGACCAGGATGTGGAGAGGTTGCTTCTCCATCCTCATCCACAACTGCATGCTCGAAGTCTCGGGCAATGATTGGCTGAAGTCCCTGGTTCACAAGGTTGAGATCTGGGCTAAGAGTTCGGTAGGCACTATGCATAGTGTCGACAGTCCCTCGGCGGGATCGGGAGCGTTGCACAGAGGCAGATTGGTGTCTGTGGTCATCGAGTTCTGGGACGGGGGTGCTGTACCCCGTGTCCAGGGAGACGTCCTCATGCTCAGACATGGTGAGGGTAGTCTAATGTCTCTTTAAAGTCTAGTATCGGTGTATGCTCTGACAAGAGTCAGTATACTTGGACGCAATTGGCATAAGTCAACTTACAAGGTGGCCTATACAGAGAAAGCCTTCGAGGTTTAAGGCGGGTCGCAACGAGCGCCCACCGCGTGTTGCCGTCAATTTGATAGAGTTGCGTGCACAGGTTGCCCCTGTGTACAGTCCTTTGATTTAGAAGCCGCTCCGTCACAGCTACCCCGACATCAGATGTTTTTGCCTTCTTCCAGTTCCAGTTGCGTATAGTGTATATTGTAGTCAACTGAAGACCAATTATGGAGGTTTCTTGTCACCTCCGCAGTAGGCCCAGGTCTTTGGACCGAGGAGCGGACGGATGAAGGAAAACTTGTGAAGTACGAGTCCCGCCAATTTGGTGGTTTTCTTATTTCGGTGCCGCCGAGGCGATTGGTCCGAGAGTTGACAGAGCGCTTTGGAGGTGATAAGCCCGCTGTGTCTGCAACAATAGCAGATTCGACTAAATGTTGGTTCTATTGAAGTAGTGAAGGTGGAGGGTCGGAAGCCGGCAGATTGAAGATGCAAGCAAAACGGTGTGTGGACTTCGTCGAGGAAGATGACGTTGGGTAAAGATGTACCGGTAGAGGGTTCACCACACAATGGCGGGAACTTAGTATTGCGATATCGTTGCGCAGTGAGTCGATGAATTCAGCCAATTCAAAATGTCTCGAATGGGTCCGTATATGTGTATGGTGAGGTCGAAACCGAAGTTCGTCGTCGTGGTTTGAGGAAGGAGTCGTGAAAGACGAGAGCGAAGAAAGTTGACTCGCCTCGAGCTAAAACTTAGCGCGGGCGCAAAGAATTTCGACAAGGATGCCCAGCTCGGCTTGGACATCAGCCCAAACGGAACGACTTTGTATGAAATCAGATAGGATTGGCAACAAAAAGGAGACATATATTTCAACCTGGGATTTTAAGAAGTTGACTCTACTCACGCCACATCACATTTTATTCAAACCCGTGGTGTGGAACCTCAACGGTCCGGAAATCGCTCACCCTGACAAAGCTAACCTCACGTGTCACAGCCGTGTCGTTTGTCTGACTTGAGGCCAGACAGCGAGTCCATCCGGAGCAACCAAATCCCCACAGACAACCATACCTCTCAGAAGGGAACATCATGGCAGACCAATTGTTGGAGCAGGCACGGGAGCTATTCGAAGGTCAAATTGTACGTGAATCAAATTGATTCTTCTGCTTGTTGTCAGGCAATAACATACATGCACAGGATTTCGAAGGCCAAAGGTTAACGGAATTCGGGGCAACAGCCTTGCTTGCAATCGCGGGCGTAAGTTTTAATCTTTACTACATCACCAACATCGGGAAACTGACAGCTATTTATAGGCAATCTCCTTCATCGTTGGATACTTTCGTCAAGATATCAAACTCGCACTGTTCATAGGCTTGGGAGGGACGGCTGTCACATTTCTTGCGGTAGTACCACCCTGGCCAGTCTTCAACAGACGTCCCGTCAAGTGGTTATCAACTAGTTCGGATGTGGATACATCAGATGTGTTTGTGGATGGAAATTCGGAGGGATAGAGCATAGACCGCAGGCTCAAAACGGGTCGGGTCAAGGAATACACAGGCGTTTGAGGGTATACCACGAAAATCGACGTTGATATTTTTCACTCATGAATGCTCCGCAAGTGCCTCTAACGGAAGATTTCCTTCCAAGAAACGCCGTCATAGGAGACCGCCCGGACGCCTTTATGCATCAAGAGCTACCACGCAAATGCCATTTTTGGCCCTGTCCCTGCTCCCAACGCTGTCCAACGCTACCACTGCCATATTTGTGTTTGTAGTATTGTCCTTTCGTACCCTCCTTAGGTAACGCTTATCGACCGTACTTCTGGAACTCCCAGTCTCTGTTGTCAAGTGGGCAAACCTGACGAGTCTTCAACCAACGAGAGATGCAGTGGAAGTGGAAAGCGTGCTAGAGAATGACATTAGCTAGGTCAGTGGTGATCGACAAGGGGAATAACTCACATTGCAGATTCCCCATGCGACAGTGCACTCCTCGCTCGTGGCGGAAGCTTGGTTGGCTTGACACTCGATGCCTTCAAGCTGTTAGTAATCGTGGACTGCCTAGATACTGAAATACGCACAGAGATCCATGATGTGGTTGCGGCAGATAGCACAGTTGTCGACGACGATATCCCAGGCCCAAAGAGCTACGGCGTTCCACTACTTGGCTGTCAGTGTTGATAGTATGTAGTCTCTAGAGCCATGGTACTGACCTTCTTGACCTCGAATCTCTTCTTGCCATCTGCGCCGCCTTCTGCAGCTCCACCAGCCTTGGCCTTTCCAACAGCCTTCTTGGGGGCAGCAGAAGAACCCGAAGGAGCATCAGTCATGTCGATATCCGCCATGGTTGCTAGTCAAGGTTGCGAAGTTGAGATCAGTATGGGCGTGGAGGGGTAAAGCTTGAACAGTTTAGGCGGCAAAAGGTGAGGTGCAGCCTTTAACAGAAGGTCTTCGGGTCGCAAAGATTTCAGAAGAGCTTCGGGTTGCTCTGCTGATGTGCGGGAAGATGTTGCGGGCGGAAAAGGTTCTGTCGTTGGATAGCGATCATGGAGGGGAATTAATTGTAGATATCTAAGCTCAAGGCAAGCGTGAATCAACGGGACTTGCCGAAGCGCGATCTCCAGTCATCACTCCACGGCGCCTTGAATGAATCCATCCTTAGACAACTTTGCCCGAAACCGACACAGAACAATGAATAGAATAATCTCATCTTTTGATCTCGCACAATTCACGAATACAACCGATCGAGATTGCGATACACTACGACCATCCTCCAGCGACCGGCCACCACCTTAAAACCGTTCCCCTCGATCAAGACCTTCTCCGTCAAGTTCACGCGCTTGCCGCAAACCTCTTGATCATCACTCCATATTTCAGTTTAGATCGTACATCCCTTCCAAGGCTGCTTATTTACAAGCCAACGAAGACCATGTCTACGGACTCTCCCATCAGAGGGCACCGACATACTCGAAGTGCTGCGATACCGTCACCCGCAGCCTCATCGCAGAATCCTCGAAATCCTCACCACCTCAACCAACATGCTCATGCGCGAAACGCACAACCCGAAATGAAGAACTACAATTCAGATGGGGTACTACCGCCCTCAACACCTCCACGAACGCCCCGAAAAGACAATCTACCTCAGAACCAACCAACCCCCACGTTCTCTGGGACGGGTTCAAAGCAGAAGTCGAGAAACAAAAATCGACCGAAGAATGTGAACACCTCCCCCATCGCGACACGGAACGATCGAAATATATCGCCATTACCAGGGACGAAATCTGCTGGCATACCTTCTGCGAAACCAATGAATACCCCTTCAGCTACCGCCTACGCAGGACCTACATTTCACGCCTCGCCTGCTCCGTCGGCTCTTCCTATCCCAAGTTTCTATTCTAAGTCTGTTCCAGACTCTCCAGGTGTCAAAGGACTTAAATCACTTCGAGGCGCCCCTACCCCACCACATGCTACTCCAGCGCCGAATCAGTTTCAGAAGGAGGAATCCCCTTTGGATATCTTCTTCAAGGCAGATAGAGAAGAAAAGGCACGAGCTCAGAGTGCAAATCAGGCTCCCAGTGCGGCTGGACCTTTCCAGCCCCCATTAGAATCTCCACGCAATAGCAGGACCCCACCTACTCCTTCAAGCCAAGCCCAACCCCGCCAAGCAAGTGGCAACAGAATGTCTGCTGGCGGCATTTTTGCAATGGAATTGGATGGGGAGAGAGAGGCCGGTACCCCCTACGGTCCGGCATTTTCAACACCTTACTCGGAACGAATCAGTGCTGCCCGCCATCAGCTAAACAAACCTTTAGAGCAGCCCAATCTGGGAACGCCAAAGGCTACAGACAGATCAGAAGCGCTAAAGAACTACCTCTTTTCTGGATCTTCACTCCCGCCCCCAAAGCCCGAGGAGGCTCCCCAAGCTACCTCCCACGCTACATTCGCTACGAATGGGTATCAGTCGGCTCCTCCTATTTCCACTGGTCCCAGGAGTGCAGGGTTTCCTCAACGCCCGCTATACAACGGGTATCAATACAGTCCTGATCCAAAGCACCAAAATAACGCTTCTCGTGTACCGGGACGTTCGTCAGGATTACGACAGGAAGTAACTCCAACTAAAACGCCAAGCAGAACACAAGATCGACCTGGTACTTACTCTAATTCTGCTACGCCAACTCACATTTATGGCAATCCATCATTATCTGACACTCGTCAAGTCAACGACGATTTCAATCATGGGACATCTGCTTCATCTTTCGGCGCTTTATCCGGAAATAGGAATCCAGATTTGCAGGGAATTGAGGACAGCCTGCGCAAAATACTGAAGTTAGACTCGGCGGGGAGTTCGGGCGTTACGAACTCCATTGGAAGTCAACCCGCGGCAGCGGTATCCGTCCCGAATTACGTTGGTGGCAGGGATCCACCTATGAATGGGATGCATAACGGCGTAATGGGCTCGTAATGCGAAGAGGAAGCTATGTAATGATTCATGGTTGGTGCCGGCGTTCAGGTCTTTGTTTCCTCCGAATTCGAAATACTCGACTCACACTCATTACAGCGAAAAACTTCACGATGATTATGCGGCGGGCCCTGGTTTATCTTGCCGGCATGATCGGTTACGTTTTCATTATCTCTTGTTCTGTCGCTCGGTGACCACTGCACATTCTGCACCACTTTTCTTTTGTTACATCATGATTAGACGTTGGAGCTGTGGACTTTCTAAGGCCTAAGCAGCTTGGGGGAGATGCGTGGGAGGAAGGAGAGGAGGGGAAGGAGCCGAGGAAGAATCTGAGTGAGAGAGTTGGCAGAGGGGAAGATTTGGGAATGGGAGAGGGAAGACTGGGATTGGACAGCCTCGGGCAGTATATTTATGGATTGAGTCATGTCTCTGTCTTTAACTTACGCACGACGTCTTGGGATAGACATTCAAATAGCCAATTTTGGCCATACAGAATTGAATATCCCATCAGCCCTTTCAACACTAGCTCTACAACTAATGATATTTGCTCCGGTCAGTATTTGTTAAGCCCGAAAAGCCCCTTTCTCAGTCCAGACAATTTGAGAGCAAGTGAAAATTCCTCAGGGAATTCACGGTTTAAGGTAATGGAATTGCACCGAGTACTACATCAATGTCCCTGCGTGTGGCAACATCCAAAACCCCTATAAGTACCTACCTACTCGAGAACATTCACATGCCAATACTCACCTCACTCGCTTCCCCCTTTATCCCATATCTTCTTATCGTTTTCTTATCGAGGTGCATTAGCGCAAAATTTCTAAGCGCGCCAACGTCAAGAAAGTCTTCGACATCTCTAGCAAACACTCATGTTTCTCCTCAACTCAGGGTACGGCCACAACGCCTTTTCCCTCAACATACAAAGATGAAAAGAGCTCTGGTACGCAACTATCGTCCCAGCACCTCTTGGCTCTGCCGTTCGCGAACCGTCCGTCAACAGCGGAGAAGCTTCGCGGATGTTGCCTCCGACACTAGGTAAGAAAGACTTTAGTATTCTCTTTGCATCTACCAGTGATCTGACAATTTAACCAGACCTTATGATGTTGTCGTTATAGGTGGAGGGCATGCCGGCTCAGAAGCATGTGCGGGTGCTGCTAGGGTCCTCGAGCACAGATCGACCGCAAGCTCTACAAGAAGCATATGAGAGAGGAGCTAGAAGCGTACCCCAACCTCTCGATCGTTCCTGGAAGTGTTGCAGACATCATCGTTACTCCCGAAGAAGGACAAAATGTGGGTGGAAGGATAACAGGAGTTCGCCTCGAATCTGGAGAGATAATACCTACAGACCGTGTGATAATAACGACAGGGACTTTTCTTGGAGGAGAAATACACATTGGCCTCGAATGAGGGTCCTCGAGCACAGATCGACCGCAAGCTCTACAAGAAGCATATGAGAGAGGAGCTAGAAGCGTACCCCAACCTCTCGATCGTTCCTGGAAGTGTTGCAGACATCATCGTTACTCCCGAAGAAGGACAAAATGTGGGTGGAAGGATAACAGGAGTTCGCCTCGAATCTGGAGAGATAATACCTACAGACCGTGTGATAATAACGACAGGGACTTTTCTTGGAGGAGAAATACACATTGGCCTCGAATGTCATCCTGCTGGACGAATGGGAGAAGCTGCAACTTTTGGGTTGAGCAAATCATTGAAAGACGCAGGTTTCAAACTTGGGAGACTGAAAACTGGCACGCCTCCACGACTCGCCAAGGACTCTATCGATTTTGGTATTCTCGCAGCTCAGCCAGGTGATGATCCACCTATGCCCTTCAGCTATCTGAATGATTCGGTCTTGGTCCAGGAGCAGATGCTTTGCTATGCTACGTATACGAACGAACGGACCCATGATATTGTCAGAGACAACCTTGACAAATCGATACATATTCGAGAGACCGTCAAAGGACCGAGATATTGCCCGTCGCTTGAATCGAAGGTGATCAGGTTTGCAGACAAGCAGAAGCACATTGTATGGTTGGAGCCGGAGGGCTTCGACAGCGATGTCATTTATCCCAATGGAATTTCTATGACCGTCCCTGCCGAAGCACAGGAGCAGCTTTTGAAAACGATCAAAGGGTTAGAGAATGTCACGATGCTCCAGCCCGGGTATGGAGTGGAATACGACTACGTTGATCCACGAAGTCTGAAGTCCACCCTGGAGACGAAAGCCATCCAAGGACTCTATCTTGCTGGGCAGATAAACGGGACCACGGGCTACGAAGAAGCCGCTGCCCAAGGAATCATAGCAGGAATCAATGCAGGATTGGCAGCACAATCGAAACCTCCTATCACGTTATCCCGAAGTGATGGCTACATAGGAATCATGATTGACGATCTCATCACCAAAGGGGTCTCGGAACCATATCGGATGTTTACCTCGAGGAGCGAGTACCGCATGAGTGCAAGAGCCGATAACGCGGATCTGAGACTCACGGCAAAGGGTCGAGAAGCTGGCATCGTTGGTGATAAACGATGGTCGAGCTTCTGTGACGAGGTAGCACAGATGGATGCTCTCAAGGCATCGCTCGTGGCCAAAGTCTCGAGTCCACCAACATGGATCAAAGATGGTTTCAAAGTTGGGAATGACTCGACGAGGAGGAGTGCTTTCGATGTCCTTCGTCTAGCTGGCGTCACAGTCACAGATATGGCAACTCTAGTACCAGAAGTCTTGACACACTCTACACGAATTCGAGATCGAGTGGGGATTGAAGCTGTATATGCACCATATGTCCAACAACAGACAGCAGCGATGAAGGTTTTCCAGAAGGATGAGAACCTGAAGTTGCCACTAGATCTTAACTACGCCAGCATTCATGGCCTGTCCATGCATGAAAAAGCTATGCTGAATGAGACGAGACCTGAATCTGTTGGACAGGCGAGGCGGATTGAAGGTATGACACCTTCCGGGACATTGAGGTTGCTAGCATATGTACAAAGTAGACAGAGAACTGTAACGAAAACGGCAATTTTCGATGAAATTGCTGCGAGGAAAAAGATGTACATGGTTGATTGAGCTGGGTAGCATATAGGACGGCGTTGTGGATCTATGATATGATGTATTAAATGTACGAGGAAATGATGAGATATTGACAGGTCAACGATGTACCGTACATCGCCTGGAATAGCCTCCCCCACCAATGAAGGAACCCAAAACTCTACTACCCTTATCCATCTGGCTCTAACACGAGATCCGGGAGGAAGATGCTGGTAAGAAGTTTGGTCAAATTCTCAATTCGTAGTGTTATGTATGCTATGATACAAAGTAATGCGATCCTCTCTCCAAGCTTTTTTTAACCCAATTTTTATTTTATTTTTTTATCTCTTCCTCTCTGGCTTTTTACTCTATGTGCATTCTTCTTCGCCGCACTATGCACACGCTCTCTCATTAGGAACACCATCACAGTCTCTTCCGGTCTTTCCAGGCCTATCTCCGTTCACGCAGCTGTCACAAGTCACGTAGTACGGACTACGAGGTTTACGGCCCCTACTGCCCCTGGGTCCAAGACCAACTTGGACACTGCAAGGAATAACACGACCTCCTCGTCAAGTACTCTCAGCAGGCAGACGTTTTTTTTTACATTACTAGAAATTCCCGACTCCTTCCTCGAGTGTCATTATCATGATCCTGATGATTGTTAGTTGTTGAGAATGAAGATGTGTTGATATCTGGATATGCACATTGGCTTCCGGCAAGCTTGCATTGACTGCAAGGGTGCTCGCCATTACGTCGACGACCGAAAGAGGCACAGAATGTGCATTTGGCATTCTGCGCTCCTTGCAAAACATTGGGGACGATAAATTGTTGTTCGACGAGCTCATTCAATGGTTCAATAGGGTATTGCGAGTTGATGTTGTTTTCATAAGAGAGAAAATCTTCTTCGGGTTCCTTAGGATCCTGTCCTCGTTGCAAGAACTTAGGGTCGATGAATTGTTGTTCATGGAGTGATCGCTGAATAGTTGAGCATGACATTCGGCATTGTCGTCATCGAAGCGAGGAGCTTAATCGTCATCTTCATGTATTGATCTGGAGGATACTCGGTTGAGCGAGGCTCGATTCGAAGAATATTGTCGAGAAGTATCGGGGTTGGCAGGCTTGTTTGGCGGTAGTCTCGGCAGGCAACTTCGAAACGTCTTTTGTATCTTTTGCTGCTTTCACGGCCGTTGAGAGCTGACGCGTTTGTCTCGTCCCTCTTCGAAAGTAAGTTTCTCTGCCGGTCTATTGAAGATGTTAGCATTGAGTTTGTCTCACACTGAAGGTGAAGGACTTCTTACATCGGGACGCTGAGATTCTGTGCTAGGTATGAATGGGCAGCTTGCTCGATAACATGGTTGAGGTCAATCATGGAGGAAATAGACCGGATTAGTGCGTTGAAAGGTTGACGTCGAGGTTTCCCTAGGTATGAGGCTGGGATGGATTTTGGAGGGGGCGTGAATGAGATGAATGAGGAGGTTGTGATTTTCGGTGCATTAGCATTGCAATAGGTGCAGAGGGTGGATTGAAGCCTGGTAGAGCAGTTGGAGTTCTCGTGGCTGGCTAGCCACTGTAGGGTGTATACTGCGCCGGTGTAGGTGGAGATTGACGACGACCAAAGTTGCTGAAGCCGGCATTTTGGTATGTAAATGAGAGCAAGTAGCGAAGAGATTGGGAGGACGCGGAAAGTATAAATATGTTGTGCTATTGTCGAGGAAAGATCTATGCCGTGGTTTGGGGGGTAGTCGCTCTTACTCGAAGTGCTCCTTTCTCTGTTCGGGACTGTTCGACGTACCCTCTTTCCTCTTTCCAGTGGTATGCGCAATTCGACACCGCACTACACCAAAGGCTTATGAAGCACGCCGATGACTTAGCAGGAATGTGGCGAATATTGGGCAGAGAGGTAATAGAGGTCTAGTGGATGATGTTTCTGTGATTGAGGCCTTCATCCTGTGCTTCTTCAGTCGATAACTTGGCAGGCATATGGCGCATGATCGGTAGAGTTGGTGGATGTCTGGTAAGTGTTACTGTGAGGAAGGCCGTCATCCTGTGTTCCTCGAGCCGATGGCTCTGGCAGGACTATGCAAGATGTTTGGTGGACGTTTGGTGGTTGTTATTGTGAAGGGGGTCGTCAAAATGCCACCATCCCTCCGGTCTCGACGTGAGATCAGAGGGGAGATTCCTACAAGAACGCGAGAAGAGGAAAAGGAGCTGAAGGAAAGTTGGTGCAGGTCGAAGCCCGGCCTCTAACGCAATGCTCAAAGAAGTTGATAGATAACATAGATAGCCAGGCCGCCAGGAGCTCAAGTAGGTCAACAGATTTTGCAGATGTAGAGAGACACAAGTAGAGCAAGAAAAGAGAATCGAGAACAGACAAGAATGAAACCAGGATCTGCATATCTGAAGCCAACATCGAGAAACTTTGTCTCGCACTCGCTCGAGCCCTCGTAAAAGTTCTGCTACTCTTCTCCAATTCAAGCTGAGCTGCTGTCGTGTGGATATTCCTGGGACGAAATCTTGGGCTCGAAATCGTTGTAGAGCCGTGGATAAGCTTCTGAGCTGATAATATGTATGTTACAAGACACTTTTAGTACACCACTCACTTCTGGGTGAATGTTCATTTTCGTTCCTCGTCTTTCTCAACCTTCTCGTCCTTGGCCTGCTTTTGCTCATGATTCAAGATCTTGACAGCATCCTTCGTGTATATATAACTCGCACCGCTCCACACCGTCGTCGTAGCGACCAAATACCTAGACGAGATCAGCAACCATTCATCTCCCTCGGTGAAACACTTACTGCATAGCCGTCATAGCCGTAGTGACATCCACCGTCAACAGAGGCGCTGCAGTAGTTGCTCCAATCAAAGCAAGCTGCAACGCTGTGTTATATTTGCTGATGGTGGTAGGATGAACCTCTGCCGATGGGAGAGAGAAGTCCCAATATCGAGCAAAGGTCTTGGGAGGAGGCAGTGAGATCCATCGATAGTAGATAGCTGCTATTCCCAAACCAACATCTCGACCGAGGATTATAGCTGCAAGCCAGACTAAGAGGAATCAGACATATTTCTCTCATGAATGAAGAGGTGGTCTTACCAGGCAGAGCACCCTTGATGGCGAGACAGACAGTCAAGATCGTCATCAGCGTCTTGTCAGCCATGGGATCAATGACTGTCCCCACAACGGTCTGGAGATTCCATCGTCTTGCTATGTACCCATCGATAAGGTCTGTGATTCCGGCGTAGGCGAATAAGCCGACTGCCCAGGCATGATAATCATGGAGAACGAGGTAGCCGATGACAGGAGCGGCAATGAGGCGTGAGAAAGTGAGAATATTCGGAATCGTATAGATGTTCTCATGGGGAGTGATCTGCTTCAACGCCTCGAGTATCGGTGTCTTGGGGGCTGGCGTACTATCCCTACAACGACCAGTTCAGCATGGTAGCATGTGTAAAAGGGGTGCACGTGACGCATGAGGAAGGCATGAAGAATCTTGATTAGATTGAGAACAAGTAAGTCTCTTCAGCCAAGAGATCAGGACGATGCCACAGCGTACCTCTTTCCGTCATCTCGTTGGCTCGACGTCGAGAAAGGAATGGCCTTCCGGCCAGACAGAACAAGCCGTGATCTTCTGATATCAATCAACATCAGGCTTGTCGCACGTTCTTGGGGGGATGGGGATGCGCACCTTGGCGTAGGCCGTTCTGGAGCAGAAGCAGTCCACAATGACGATTTCCATTGACAAGGCGGGTTCCCGTGCACGGTTGAGAGTCTCTTCGGCATGAATGTCGAGTCAGGGGACAACTGCCACCGACAGGCTTTCGCTCTTGTCAGACGCAAAACGCAGGGTCCAGGGCGCATCACCATCATGGCCATCGCATTTTGCAGCGACCAGGGAGCACGGGGGGACCACGGAGGGACCACGGAGGGAGCAGGCGGGGATGCTGGAGAGGGAAGGTGGCAGTTGTGGTGGAGGAGTGAGTGCAGGAGGAGGCGAGGGGGGAGGTTTCAAGGAGACGTTTGTGTTGTTGAGATTCCTCAGAGAAAGAGCGAATAGAAGAGCGTTTATGCGTTTCCTGCTTTGGGCCTTGGCTGTAGCTTTAGCTTTTCTTGCTGCTCGGACTCGGACCTCCACCTGCACTCCTCCAACCTCAGCTCTCCTCAAGCGAACAGCCGCGCGTGTATGTCGATATAGCGTTGGGCGTCTGTCGCACATGGCCTGCGGATCCTTGCCGCCACCATTTCTTTTTCCTTTTTTACTTTTTCTCCCCAGCAACCTCCTCCCCCCCCCCATCGACGTCTAAGCTTTTTGCAGTGCAGCACGCCGGACGAACGTCCGCCAATGTCAGCCCTTAAACTTCCGTCTCGCGGGACCGCACTGTCATTCTCGGTGGATGATCTCGAGGAGGCATAGTCCCGACGCATCGAATGGTGGAAGGAGTCTAAGTTTCGGTCGTGAAACCCTGATTTGGAATCGTAACGTCGAAAGCTTCCTTGACGCGAACTTAGAAACTCCCTGACGCTCCAGTACCCCATCTTCCTCCCGCAAAACCACCCCATAGGCCCGCGTTCCCTAACGAACCTCCTGTAACTTCGACGTTATCCCGATCACCAACGGCATGACGAGATCAAAGCTTAAGTTTAAATCGATATCCATTGTCCAATCCATTATATAATGTTTACTTGGCGAGATGTGATGGTTTCCCGTCAGCAGGAGAGATATCTACCCTCCTTATCCCTGCGTGCACGGCTACAACTGCACCACTGGCCGTTGAGTTGAAGAATCGAGGCTCGACACTACTCGATATACTTGAGACTGGTGAACCTGCAGCCGCCGAAGCGCAACCAACCACTGGTGCGTTTGTGCCCAAAACCCAGGGCCCGAGTTCCTCGTCCTCGGGATCCCATGCGACTTGCGCTCTCGGGCCGTCTCCAATTGCTCGAATCCTGACTAACGTTGCTCCGGATCAGCGTAATGGATGTTTCTACGCTCCTGCATACCATCCCCCATGTAGCAGGGGTCCATCAAGGCTGATGCAACTTCACCTGTCAATCCTGCTTGAACGACGAACGCCTCACTCCTGGCCGAACGAACGAACGCCTCACTTCTGGCCGAACGAACTCGTATTGTGACCGAACTCGGATGGATGGGGGTCGGATGGAAGTCGAGATGTGCGGAGGAGCACATGGCGATTTTGAAAAGATAAGAGACAGAGATGCGGATTGGTTTCCTTGTCATACCACGTCTCGCATTTCCCGTACGGGAAACGGGTCCACCGTTCGTACCAGGAGTCTTTGGAAATAAGCCTTTTCATCATTCGGCAATATTTTCATATTCTAGACATAAGCTTTTCTAGTGAAATTTGTCAAAAGTCCTCCAATTGCTAGGCTGCTCGGCCCTGAGCTTGTTCTCACCTATGATCAACACCCCAAAAACTTCTTTAGCAATACAAAGTCATTAAATAGATACACGTCCTCGATCAATTACAAGAGCGTAAGCAGTTTTCACTGCAGATATTTCACTGCAGAGATTTCACCAAGAGCACTGCTGCCTGCCAAACGAGGGTATGCCGGTTCTTTTTAACCCACTCGCGCCCAGTACCATTCCTTTAACCCCAATATGCGCCATGCAATCGTCCATTCTGGTCCTGTGCCACCCCTAGGCCACGACCATGTGTAAAACATAAGGAGATTCGTCATAACAAAAGCCAGATGTCTCTCAAGATGTGCCCGTGCTTGCCCATTGTTGCTGTGGGGCAATGTAATGTCCATGGCCAGCACTCGCATTGCCCATTGGCCACATGTTTTCCTTCATATTCGGATTTTCTACCGCCGAGTAGGAACCGGATTGCGGCCGCTCATAGCCTGGTTGATGTGTTGGTGTTGGTAACGACCGATGGGTTGTGTAATTCTGCGAGTTGGTAGTGTCCCGGAGACCGCTGCCGTAAAATCCTTGAGATGCGTACCCGGAATCAGTGGTGAGCTTCGAGTCGGATGATGAGGAAGACATCCCAGACAGTCCCGAGTCGATCGAGCTTCCTTGCTCAAAGTTGGGGGGTCGGCGGGCGAAGTTTGTGGTGACTGGGGGTATGTGGGTTCGAGCAGCCTCGGAACCAATGCCGATGACAGAGTTATACCTCTGCTGCCGGTAGCCACCGAGTTCGTAGTTTTCCGTCTTTGGTGCTGGGTAGATTCCTGGAGATGGTGCAAATTGGCTGCTGTATGTACTACTCGAAGAGGGTTGGCCCATACTGTCGTAAGAGGCTGAAGGAGGGCTGACGCCATAACCGCTGTAGACGTTCGAATTTGGGTTGTAAGCGATTGGCGGGGTAGGGAGAGACATAGGTCGATGGGAGATGCTCTGGTTAGTCATTTCGTAGCCATTGCGAGCATACGGATAAGAAGCGTAGACAGATCGTTCGTCCATGCGATCCATCGAGTCCACTTCGTCGATTGGAGTGCGGAAGTTCTGCTTGGTGACAAGATCTGGTCGGGGAGTGATATGTTGAAATCTGGGATCCTTGGACGGAGTGGTGAACTTGTTGTTCATCACGTCTGCAACAGTGTAGTACGATACCAAGTGGTGAGATACACCGCCGACGGTAACACTGACGGTCTTCTTGACAAGGCCTTCTTCCTTGAAGCCATAGGAATCAACAAGTGATCCAATCAAAGAACGTTCAGTCTCTTTGCTCAGAGAATTTGTGCTTGACGAGTCGAAGGTGGATGCGGCGGCAGAAACTGGATTGTAACCGTTGCTTATCCCACTGCCAAAGGATTCTGGTTTGGTGATTCCCGGAGATCTCTTGCTGCGCTTCATAGCTCTTTTCTTTTCTCCGGGTGGAAATGGACGCTCGAGTTCGCGGTAGACCAGAAAATTGCCCAAAATTCGACTCGGGCTCCATGGTACACCGTCGGTCCAACGCTTGATGCCAGAAGAATGCTCCTCGTAGATGAAGACATTTCCGCTCTTAATCAAGCTAACCCGCTCTCGGTCATGAGGGCGGCGAGCAACATGGTTGAGTGCGCCGCTGAGGCATGCTTCGAAGAGGAGAAGCGCATCCTGTGTTGAGGCAATGTGCCCGTAAAATGTTGGTGAAAGTGGTGATGCGGAGGCCATTGTGGGTGTGATGTGCTTGTTTGTTGTGGTTGAAGTGGAGTTGGAAAGGTTGTCATCAGACGACGCCGGAGGAGATCCCGGATGAGGAAAGGAAATGCTTCAGTCGAGCTGCTGGGACGCGGAGAGCAAGGACTTTATCAAACCTTCAGTTGGCGAAACTGTGGGAAGTCCAAGAGATGGAGGAGGTTCGATCCTACCAACTGGAAGGCCTTGTTGGAGGGGGAGGCTGAATGCGTATAAGACGTCGTTGTGGGTATTGTTTATGCCTTAAGCCTCGCGTTTTCTGTCGCCGACCAAAGCTGGAGTCCGAGAAAGAAGGGATGGGCCGAACGTTGTTTCGACCGTGCAGGTGAAGATTGGAGCATATGTAGATCGGTAGTTCGAAAGTAATGCGGAAGGTGCTTGGTCTAAGTTCCGGCTCCCGCAAGGATATCGAGGTTGATTGTGCCTTCCGTTTTGGCTTCCCAAGGTTCCCAAACGACTGATCTTGGCAGGATTGGATGTGCTCGCCTTTGAGCCTTATCCAGGACAGGAATCCCAGCACAGCACGACTGCCGTATGAGATGGGAGGAAGGAGGAATGCAGGTGCCGAGCGTCCAAGACCAGAACAAGAGGCTGGATGCGGATGCGGATGCTGACGTTGACGTTGACGATACTTGGAGACCAGGCCACGAATCGAAGGACAAGAGGAGGAGTACAGTAGTTGATGAGGGCAAGAAGCTTCAGCAAGGTCGAAGATTGACGGCGCAGCGGGATGGCTTTTGAGGTCTGGCAGCCCCAATCGACCCAGTGTTTCTTTTGGGGCTTGGTGCAATACTGTAATTGATATTAAGTGAGCCAGGGTTGCGGGGACCGTCAAAGGAGCAAGGACAGTCTTGGTGAGTGGATTGAAGGTCAAGCAAGGTAGGGAGTCGGGAGTAGGAGAGAAGAGGGGAGAGCAACACAGCACAAACGCAACCGCAATGACAGCCGGCGATTCAGAGGACACGGCGACTACCGTGAGCTAGAGCACAGAGAAGACGTCCATGTCCATGTCCATGGCCCTGCTCCATGAGGGCACACCAGGGTTACAGCAGGGCCCAATGCGGGCATGGTGTGTGGCGCACTGAGGTTTGATGGGAATGGGAAGAGCGTGGTGGGTGAGGGAGCACAGGTGCACAGGTGCAGCACGAGAGCAGGATGTCCTGGCAAGACCGACAGAGCAGCCCAGCACGGAAGAACAGGGGACAGGTCTGATGCGAGAAAACAGCAGCGAACAAGGAGCGAAGACAAGGAGCGCCAGCAAGGTCCGGGATCAGAGAAGCCCTCTAGCTGGAGGGGGTTTAGGGAGCTCCAGGGCGGCCGGAGGGGAACGCGACTAAAGGGAATAGGGCATGGTAGCTATCAGGGACTGAAGCCCTGAGGAGACGCGCCCCAGGGCTAGTCGCAAGCCTCATCCCCGGGAAGTGCAGGCTTTGACTTGGCCTGGGATAGTATAAGGCACGTTTGATTGGCGTCGCCTGTCTTCGCTGCTGGGACGGGCCTCAGGACGAGACCCGCCTCTCAAGGCAGCGTGGGCGGGAGGGTTTTGAAGGGGCATAGCAGCAGCGCAGAAATAGAAGAGATGGAGATGGGGGATCGGGAAAAGAAAAAACGGTACCAGATGGGCGGGTGTACTGCACATGTGGCGAGCAGCTTCAGCTTCATCATCATCAGCTAGCCATATGCATCGGATTACACGCAGCGGAGAGCACACAGCACACAACACACAACACACAGCACACTGGCAGTTCGAGTATTGCGTGGAGCCTGGAGGCCAGTGGACTCAGTGGACTCAGTGGACTCAGTGGAGATAGATAGCGTGGAGGGTTCGAATCTTAGTGAGGACGGCCCTGAATGGGTGGCCCTATAGGGAAAGCTCCTCTCTGTTTCTGCCCTGTCGTGCGTGCCTGTGCCATCCACGTCGAGGACCGCGTATGTAATCTTGAATTAGGACATCTTCCTGGGTCAGCCTCGGGCGAGTTGAGACATTGCTTGCGCTCAATCTTGAGAACTGATCGGCCATGGGAATCTCTGATCTGTCTTGAGAAGTGAGTCCTCGATTGCCGTGAAGCTGGTGCGAGTTGAAGATTCCATCTTTCAGCACTAATTACACCACCCATGCCGGATGCTGGGCGGGAAAACAACACTAAACCGATCTGCTCCGGTGGCTCCGTTCTGGAAGAAGGTAGGGGAGCAAGAGCTGGTGCTGGTGCTGTACTTCAAACAAGCTGGTGCGGTAACCTTACAGGAAGTACTGGAACCTGAGTTATGGTGCCCCTGGTCCAGCCCTGAAATCAGTACAGTAGTAGCCCACCACAAACTATGTTGGAGTTTTGCTCTGCATCTCTGCATCTTTGACCTGCATGCTTGCAGCGTGTAATTGCAGCATGTAGTTGCAGCATGTAATTGCAATCGGCGTTGGTACACCGCTCTCACCTGGTGCATACTGTTCATCAACTTATCACGATGCTGTGCTGCTGCTCCTCGATGTCTTCTTCTTTCCCACGCACGCAGCGATACGCGCAATGGGTTTCTCCGGAGCTGCTCCCTTCCACGGTTGCCGAGACTGGGTATGAGCCGGTGATGCGAGGTTAGGCCCGTCAATCGCCTTGAATCCCCGGTGGTGAAGGATGATGGAAGGCGAGGGTGCGTTCGAGAGAGAGACAGCCGAGACATGGCAGGCCAGGGCAGCGACAGGGTCAGGTCAGGCCCAAGGGAAAAACCCCATCCGTATCCTCGATCTTCCCCCCCCCTCCCCCTTTTCCTCAATTCTCCTCCACTGTTCGCAGCTGTCAAACTGTGAGGCTTACTGGTCCGGTCATGGACCAATTCCCCTCGTTTTCGCTCCCTCGCCTCCGTGATGGCACGGCATAGCATGGCATGGCATGGCATGACATGACCATCAGGATTCAGTGCCAAGAGGCACTATGTTGCCGCCGTCTCCGGTACTTGATTGCATCCTCCGTATTGAGGGATTGAGGATCGCATAATGGAAGCGTGGAGAATGCAAATTTCGCACTCGGCACGTTTGTTGGTGATGTGACGTTCTTTCAACTCGTACTCGCTGCGCTGCGCAGTTCGCTGCAGGACGGCACCCGCGTGGCTGGCATCGCAAGCCACATCAGCCCTGACCTCTGATGAACAGAACCAACGATGGCTTCCATGATTCCACGATTACGATTCACATCGTATTCGTGAAGATTCAGCCATCAATTGTGACGTACACATTGCGAAAGCGAGGCGCAAGTCGCAGTCGATACCGAGGATGAGATTGCTACCGACTGCCGTCGTGGTTATTTTCAACACAAGTGGGAACCGCCCAAAAATTCTGTCAATTATCAGATCGATCTCATCTCTGGGATCGACGTCTCACTCCGCTGCCGCGCTGTGCCGTGAGTTGGCGAATGTATGCGACATGCCCAGCAGCAGCGCCTTCTATACCCGCCCAAACAAGAATCGTTGAAAACAGTGCATTCCAGCACCGAAATCCGAGAAACTCATACGAGAAGATTTCGATGTCTACCTTCTACTGTACCTTCTACTTCCTACGAGCCCGTGCTCTTGTGCTAAGTGAAGGTGAAGGTGAAGGGGCATGGGCGGAACGCCGCCAGATGCCCCGACTTCATGCTACTCTTTGGCTTCCGCAATACCTTCCCGCCATGTGGTGCACAGGTACTGGTATCCTCTCATCGTTGAGGCATAAATTCGCCTTAAACTCAATCTTGAACAATGCGGGAAAGCCCAAAGTCAATTCCTCACCCCACATTGTGGGCACGGCCTTGATTCGTCTTCCATCCTTCATGACTGTCGACACTCGAAACACGCGATCATGCGGCGAAAATGTCGGCGAAAATGTTCCTTCACAGGCCTCAATTCTCCGAAAGAACGTTGTGAACACCTGTGCGGTGCATCTGCAGCGGCACAGTCCGTCGTGACGCCTAAGAACTCGGCGCAGGAGTAGCTGCGGGCTTTTCAACTCATATCTCGACTCATCAAGATGTCTTCAAAAGTCTTCAAAACGGTTCCTGAATGTACAGTACTGTAGTTGGCGATGACTCCCGTCGGCTCGCCCCGCTAGATCAGCAAATGCGACAATAAGGTAAGGTGAGGCGACGACGTCGAGGCCTGATAAACGTCGTTCTGAGGCCGCGAAAGTCTGTCGTTGGTCCGCCTCGTGTCAGGCCAACTCTCCGAGTCTTGGCCCTTCAGTCTGCCCTCTCTCTGCCAATGGATTCGATAGAACCTTCCTTCTTCGTGCAGAAACTGACTTTCCTCTGCGGGAGTCTATCCCCTCTAAGGTTCGAAGAAAGTCAACCCTATCTTCACGTCCCGATAACATTTCCTCGTCAACATTTGCACGCGTTGCCATTCTCTCGAGCGATATCATGTCTCAGCGGACGCCTGCATGAATCTCCAGTCTGGGATTTCCTCTCGAGTCCCAGAAAGGAAGCTGGAAGTTGCGCGTTTTTGGCTACGCCATGGCCAAGTCCCAGCAATGCAGAAGCTTAAGGGTGCAGAGAGATACACCCTGACGTCGCTGTGAACCTAGTCGTGGATGTCCTAGGTAGATGAATAATAAGTCCATATCGACTAATTGGAGCACGGCGAAACGGGAATTCTCCTTTTCATATCTTTCCGCGGCCGTTCTCCCTTCAAAGTCCGTCCACGGTCTTACGGTCTTACGGTCTTGCAGCGCCGCCTCTCGTAGGTTGCGTAGACGAATTCGAAGCAGCTGCTGGTAATCTTACAAGGAAGGTTTGGGTAGCAGGCGAAACAAGACGTACCTGCAGCCAAAATGGCTCAGCACAGACCTCGCAGACGGCAGCATCAGGAACGAATTCGCTCTTGTTGTTATCATGAACCGCTCCTTTTCCTGCAGAACCCAAGGCGTTTGCCGGAGCTCGGAACTGGGAGGCGTTAACGATTCCCCAGCTCGGCCAGGACATCGGGAGCGCGGTAGATGCAGCGAAAACAGAGCCTACTGTACCTACCGGGCCTAAACAGGACCAGGGTGCACAAGATCTCCAGGGTGCTGCAGGGTTCAAGGGCCAAAGGCAGATTGTGCATCACCTGGTTGGTGTGGACTAGCTTGCATGCCAGCATGGATTGTGTGGAGGGGAGCAGCCCAACAGTAATCATTCCGGCCAAAAGGCGAAGCCATGTCGAATGGGAATTGGCGAGCAAGCGACCCGTTCTCAATTCATCTTCTCAATTCAATTCGATTCCCTATCATTTCCGGAGGTATTGTATCGGTGAACGAAGACTTGCAAATCCGTCGCATCAGTGCTCGAAGTCTGCACGCCTCTTTGGACCGTGTTGGTGTTGCGAGCTATTCTGTAGTTCATCTCACTCGGATGCGACCACTGAACGGGCACGGAAGGTCTCCGAATGGTTGAGATGGGAATCATGGGAGGGATTGACGAACGGCTCAGCTGGCTGGGCTTAAATCCTAAGATCTGGCCACTCAGCACATTCGAATGTCTAAAAGACCTGCAGCGGACATTTTGGGGGAGGGGAAACCTAATTGGCGAGCGCCAACTAGACGCACATTCTCGCTGAGAAGCCAGTAACAGGCACGATTGAGGTACCATGAGCCTATTATTAAAAGCGAAGAGCAGTATGCTATTGGGAGGGAAGGAGGTGTGGCAGAGCAAGCACAATGTCGGTCTCTGCGCCCAACATCATCCAGCATGCTCACTCTTTCTTCATCAAGTTTACCTCACATTGCTTTACCTGAACAGGAAATCTCCACGAGCGCAACAAGTCGCCGACTGTTCTTCGCAAGACCAGCCACGGACATCGTAAGAAGTAGAGGATGCTGATATTGATATGCCAGAGGGCCCCTCAAATCAACATCATGCGCTCTTCAACCAAGAAACAAATACCGGAACTCGTCCCGAACCTGTGGAGAATGATAGCTCTTGCCTTGGAGTGAAAGGATGATCGGTCTATTATGAACGAAGAGCGGGAGGAAAGCAAAGTCGATCCCGCAACGCCTGCCCGCCATCATCTACCAGTTCGGAGTATTTCTGATGCTCATCACTAACGGTTTCCTGCTTGTACAACAGAAGTTGTATGGAGGTCTAGAGCTTGAGATCAGCAGCGAACGAGGACGTGCGAGTCTACGTACGAGCGTACGTTCTGAACCAGGGCGTGCCCCTCGGCGACCTCAGAATCTGCAAAATGGCTCAATTTTAACCACCACTCATCAGCGTTGACTAGAACCAGGTAAATGCTTGTGAGCAGACATTCAGGTTTCCCGTCGAGTACCGATTAAGCAAAAAGCTCCTGATATTCACTTAGAACCCCCGGTAATAAAGACAGCCGTTGCGAAAAATCCATGGACAGAAATATGAAACAGAGTCACGTGCCTCGCTGTACTTAGTGCAACAGAGGCCAGAGGCCGTCGAATATACGAAAATCAGAGCTCTTGAATTACAGACGAATGTGTTTTACTGGTTCCATGCGAGGTCTCGAGGTGCGGGAGCATTGAGGGCTTCGCTCGTTGCACTACAACGGTAGAGCTAGCCTCATGCCTCAACTCACCAGCCTTACCATGAAGCTGATGATACCGGGCATGGCAGGGTCACCGACGCGAGTACGCCTGCAAGATTACAGGCTCCTTCGCGGGTGTTTCGATGAGCGGTACTTGAGTTCGATATCAACATCGAACATGTTCAGAGACAGCAAGCACTGCGGATCGCAAATGCCAAGAGAACCCCTATGACGCACGTGGCTAAAGCGTCTAGAAGATTGAGAATGTCCCCTATTCAGCCTATCACCAACCCCGGTAAGAAGGCCCTGACTGTGCACTGGGATCTTCGGCCAACTACGAAGCAGCTTCGCCTCGACTTCCTACCCATGGCTGTGCTTTGACACTCCTTGTTTGCTCCTTAGAACCTCCACGCTCCTGAACTGATACCGCTCTTCTCAAGTATTAAAACACACAAACAACCTAGCAGTTTGAGAATTACACGGGCGTTCTCAAAGATGCTGTGAAAAAGCTCGGATACTTGGTATCTCTTATAATTAAAAAGGGCGGTATGATCAATACGAACTTGTCCCAGATCAACGAAAAACGATAGGAAATTTTATATAACGGCATATCCGAGATTGAGCAGACGGCAAATCTTCGGTATAGGACGATAAGAGCAACGCACAGCCTGGAAAAGTGGCCGAAATGCGTCCTCTTCACGAATACTTTCGTCTTGGCAATATGTTATCCTTTGGAACCCCACGGCAATCACCAAACACCCAAAGATACCCAACCCAGTCGCATAAACTCCTTAGATGTATGATGTTGCTCTCTTACTCATTGTACACAATCTCGACAGCAGTCTCCTGGATAAGCTACCATGACCACCTTGTGTGATATGTCCAACTCGAGCTCACGAGTCATATCAGAGAGCATAACAAAGTTCTAGCCTATGAACCGATGTTGTCCATGTATCGTCGGTATCATCGCCACTCACGCCCAGAGGATGGGCTTGGCAAGAGCCCAGCACACCATCCCAAACCCACTTCATACCTAAAGTATATACTCTCAATAATTGCCGATATCTTTCTCAATGCTGAGCAAAATACCAAGGCTTGCGTGCTCCGTACGGCTCTCCCGGTGTCAGCATGGGAACAGGGACGACGCCATCGAAAACTTCCATGCCAAGCGACTGACCTCCCTCCTCGCCCTCCGAGGGCTTCCTGGTCAACGTGGAACCCGAGGCAGAAACGAGCACCCCGCACTCCCAGTTCCTACAGTTGAGCTTTGGCTGCTTCGATGTCCTATCTTTGACTAGCTTTCCCCTTCTCTGTATCAGTAACCATCATCTTGCCATGCAATCGATTAGAAGCTTAAGATGCATTGTGGACTGCATCACAGCACAACTTCTACCGCACCTGCGCGGAAGCTGGTGTGCACAACACCTTACAGAATGTGATTGGCACATGCTTCAAGTAAAGAATCGAAAAGCATCCGGATATCTCGGGTTCAAGCTGGAGTTTCAACGTCGGTGACCTCGCGGAGCCACTGTCGGTAACTTCATTGCTCAAACCCGCGTCCGGATCTGGGGCAGCAAGCTTCTGCAATGCCGGTGCAGAGCGGCTCGGGACGTACAAGAAGCCAATTGTGAAAGCATAAGAAGAGGAGAACTGCAAGGGGTACGACAGAGGAGGCAACTTACCAAGCAGATTCTGAGAGATTCGCACTTCCAACGTAGGCCATTGCTCTTGCTGAGCCCCTGATGAAGATCATCTTCGAATGCATCAACATCCCCTGTCTCTGGGCAACACAATCGCGCATGAGGTATTTCGGGAATTGCTGTGAACTGTAGTACTTCTCTTGGAAACAAATTGTTCCTCCGGACTTGGCCAGTTAGCATTTCCTCTCCCACAATAGAACTTCGCAGTGGAGTTGTGATCCTTCATCACTTGGGGTTGATTTACCTGAGTCCCACCCTTGGATCTGGACACGGTCTCCTCGGTTGGGAAATAAACTCGGCATCGGCTCAAGAAGTCATCCGAAGGTTTTCGCTTCGTCTCACCTGGCCCCTTGGCCCTTGTTGACTTGCCGGTACGCCATCCGTATTCAGTGAGGCCATCGTCCCCTGTAGAAGTCACCTCGTCAGCTCAAAGATCGAACCTCCCATCGCCCCACATGCATGGTCTCATTAAACCTCAGAGCATTTGATCTTGGCGCCTGTCAAAGAAGACCCCAGCATCGGGATTTACCCAGAGACACGACAATGCTTTAGCGTCGACATGAAAACAAGGCTGTCGTTGTTGCAAGGGAAGGGAAAGAATGTACGAGTCCGGAAAGTACCTTGGCAAGCAAGGCACATGGCCTTGATGAAGTCTTCATTCAAATTTCCAATGGATGCTGCCTGAGTCAGGGTCAGCATTAAACTTTGAGTAGGGTTGGTTTCAAACGAGAAAGTCAATCTCGAGGGCTTCATCGGTAGCTGAGCCGAGTTTTTGGACAGCTTTCCCGAGTCCGCAATACCCCGTCCGTTGCCAAGCCGTATTGTGGGAGCCGCCACTGGTCGACTGTTAGTAAGACATACGGAGAGTTGGTGGGATGCTCAGGGAATCTACATGGTGTGAACGAAACCAATGTCAGCAGTATTGGAGAAGTCAAACTTTCTGAGACTGTCCACGATTTTCTGGTCCATGCCAAGCGCGGTCAAGAAGTAGCTCAGCTCAATCCCGAATTGCGTGGTCAGTTCTGCTGATTCTCCTGCTGGCAATTTCGGAAGGTCGATTAAGAAGCACACCTGACACCGTTAGCCTAGGTTCCCCAATTTACTCCCATCCCAGCATTGTTCAGATGCTGAGAAGGAACCATGGAGAGGGCTGCGAACATTTTCCATAACTCCACTCTCACCCCAGTCTAAATTGTAGTCAGTTAGCGCTTGTCTATTCGAAGAGCTCAACGAGCGGAAGAATCAAGGAGACACGAAGGACCCTGAGTTCCCAAAAACAACCTACCATAGGGAACCTGAAGATCAAAACATGGGGGTCAGC
This sequence comes from Phialocephala subalpina, assembly GCA_900073065.1. Classification (NCBI taxonomy): domain Eukaryota; kingdom Fungi; phylum Ascomycota; class Leotiomycetes; order Helotiales; family Mollisiaceae; genus Phialocephala; species Phialocephala subalpina. The sequence continues at coordinate 328,072 of FJOG01000015.1, read as the reverse complement.
AGTGTTCTAGCATAGATCCAGCGGAGCAGAAGGGAATAGTTCGGGGGGGAAATTGGACATATATCCGCCTGGACAAACTCCGTATCTGGGGATCATAGACCTCTTGGATTTAGCAGAACAAAACGTACCAAATTCGCGCTAGGAACCACAATCCTCAGATAAGACCCATGAGCCAGCAGTTGGAGTTTCGAGTGCATGCAGTTTATGATGCCGTCCATCTGAGTCAATGTCGAAGTTAGCCATGCTCTTGCTCAATCAAGGTGCAAATGAAGAGAAATCCGCTGGAAGCATTTTGCCCAGTCAATCTGAGCTGCACTGTACGGCAGCAACTAGAGATTCATTTGGGGGGGTTAAGAAGTGCTAGAGGGCAATAGAATTGCTCATAAAGAGAAACATGTGCAATAGTCGAAGCCTGGTGGGACTTCATACCGATGGGAAACAGAACCGATATTTCTTTGGCGCTTGATCACGCCAATTCTCTTTCTACGCCAAGTCAGTTTGTCTCTACCACTGACTTTCAGTGCATCTTCTTACCTCAGCCTCTGATTTAGCCTGTAGTACCCAAACCACCTTTGTTTTCTCGTTGAGTTTGCTCATGATCCAGTCGCTGTCAATTTGGAACGCGCTCAACACTGCAAGTTCGAGATCGTCTTTTTGCAGTACCTCTTCGATTTTGATATCGTTGCCGTCCCTTGGGCATCCGTACGCCCATGTCTTCTTCACTACTCCATCCGGATATTGAATGCCGCTGCCAGAAGACCCAGGGCCGATACGGTGGCCATTGCTAGACACGCTGTTGGAATGCTGACTGACAGTGTCACTGGCGACAGCCTTGGGCACTAGCAACTGACTAGAAGTCGAGATTTTGGCTTTCACATTTCGACCATCGTGGGTTTTCGGTGATAGCGCCACTGCTCTCCTCTTCTTTGACTCGTCTGCGGATTTCGATTCATCTAGCCCCACGCCTCTCGAAGCAGTTAGTCTCGCCACTCTTGCGAGTCTTTCCTCCTCCATTTGTTTCCGGTTCAATCCAAGGATTCCAGAAGTGGGTGGGCAGGACTGTTGCATCGACGGATTTTGCCCAGGGATGCTTGACGTCGTACTGATGTTTGCAGACCCCTTCTCAGAGCTGCTTCCCTCAGCCTTGCTGGCTTCGTGCGAACCACGACCACTTGGAGCTTTCCTTTCGTTCAGACTCTGCTTCTCCTCCAGAACTTTGAAGGCAGACTGAACGGGCTTGGCCATGACTGGTGCGTCAAGATCATCGTCCTCATCGTCACTGATGAGGTCGATAACAGCCGGTTTGCCCTCGGCCGGCGATGGATTGCTTTCTATTAAAGACAAAGCAATAGCTCTCTTAAGATCCTCGTCGCTTTCGTCGTCGGACATGTTCGAATGCTCAGAGGATACCGTCCCGGGGGTGGCAGTATTTTCGAAATAATGTTGCAGGCGCAATGTTGGGGATAGCAATGTCGAGAAGCCAAGAGTGGTTCCCCTTTGTCTTGAGAGCTTCTTCAGAATGCGCTATCCAACACGCTGGGTCTCACACGTGACACCGCGTTTGTAAAAAGGAAGGCGCGATTTCCTATACGTGCTTCGATGAGCGACTCATGCGTTGTCTTCGTGGTGATACTGATAAAAACATGCACTCAATATCGTGTGTGCTATACTTGAGGGTGCTGAAGCGATGTTGTCTGCAGTGCTGATGCTGGTGTTCAAAGGATGAAAACAAACACGAGATGAGATGAGGTTGAGGTTGCGTTGCTTTCTACTAGCGAGATTGATTAGATTAGATTGGCGCACACTAACTAACGCCCTATAAATCTTGGCTTCTCAAACTTCCAGGCTTGTCACTCGCTGATTTAGTCATGACGTTCACGACGACACCACACCATATGTGGCATCGCCCCAGGGCATGCCTATCCCCCTCCATGTCGGAATTTTGGTATCTTATATCTCAATTATCGACTCTCAATAAAATCAACTGTCTAACCTCGAATGAACCTGCATCATGGCCGACCGAAAGAGAAAAAACGTTGTCATCATCGGCGCTGGTGCAGCAGGAAGTAACCAACCCTTTTCTTTGTCTCGCCTTTTTGATTTTGCTGTCGAGGGGCTCCTGGACGGGTCTCGTTCTTCTCGCCTTTCGTCTCTGAAAAGAATACTCATACTGATTCGATGTAGTGGTATGATCGAAGTTCACATCCCATTGTTTCTTATACTGAGAATTTCAGTCATGCGCTGCAACCCTTGCTCAGCACCCAGATGACTTCAAGGTCACGATCATCGAACGAATGGCAGTGACAGGAGGCCAAGCAACTTCCATTTCTCTCGACAAATCGAAATATGGAACCGATTGGATGAATGATGGGGTTCAGGGAGGCTCACCTGTATGAAATTTCCCTGTAGCTCCCAAGTAAATGCTACTGACCATCGTATAGATCTTCAAACATACCTTCAACTTCTTCAAGAACTATGGTCATGAGCCGCAGGAGGTCAAGCTTCAAGTTGCTTTCGGCAAAGGCGCGGATGAGTTCTGGACGAACTGCTTTCCAAGCAAATTGGTCAACCGGTTCTCCGGCGATATCAAAAAGTTTGGAAAAGTTCTGAAGCTCATCAAATGGACCATGCCAGTTCTGGGCATAGTCCCAATCCGTATCATGCTTCGCATCTTCTTTTTCAGCAAGGACTTCGGAGACAAGATGGTGTATCCATTGATGGCCCTCTTCCTAGGCACCGGTAATCAGACAGCCAATGTTGCCTGCGCTATTCTAGAACGATTGTTCGATGATCCAAATATGAAGTTGTGGGATTATGACCCAGATACTCTCCTCCCAAACCTACCGACCATGGTCACATTCCCAAAGCTCCGTGACTTCTACGAAGATTGGAGAAAGGATCTGGAATCAAAGGGTGTCGATATTCGCCTTCAGACAGATGTGACCGAGATATTACAACGGTCTGATCAAGGTGTTGTACTTCAAACACGTCCATTTGATCCAGATGCCAAAGACAGAATGGGAACCCATACAGGACCACCGTCCCAAACCGAGTCCTTCGACGAACTGGTTATGTGTGGTATGACTACCTCTACATTTCTTATTCAAGTTTTCCTTCTCGTTTGTCGGTTTGTTCTTTATGTTAAGCATATTGACACTTCTATGTCCTAGTTCTGGCCGATGATGCTCTCAAGATTCTGGGACGAATGGCGAGTAGCAAAGAAAAATTCGTTCTCGGAGGTGCGAAATTCTACGACGACATTACCATCACGCACTCGGACAGCGAGTACTTCCAGAGGCGCTATGAGACTAGATTCGACCCATCTCTATGCGCAGAACCAAGCTCAGAGGCCCAGGCAGACCAAATCACATTCGCCAAGGGCGAGCAGCGAGGTATCGACGACGAACCAAGCGGGTATAGACCAATGTATTACACGAAATCGTACGCTCAGGATCCGAAGAAGATCGAGATGTCCTTCGATTGTTCCAACTCTCAACACCAGTTTCGAATGGATCACGATGCCGAGACGGCTCCCATTCCTTACGATCGCCATGTTTTCCAGAGTATCTTCCTTGATAAACGGAACCGGGAACTATGGACTATAGATGAGATCGATGAAAGTAAGGTGATCGAGAAAAAATGGTGGCATCAACTTGGTCATCGATGGCAGCACTATGTGAGAGTCGTTCCTGGTAAGTGTCTTTCTGCTCGTGCGAGCTGCCGTTTATGGTTAAATTAGGTATGAGGTTCATCAACAGGAAGAACAATACATTGTTTGCCGGTTCTTGGACGTTGGTGGTAAGTTATCCTCGTACACGGCACCTTCTTGAGAGCTAACAAGCCACAGAACATGCATGAGTTGGCGTGCGTCAGTGGTAGGTAGCTCTCATTTTTACTGGATCCACACTATAGCTTGCAGTTTTGACTTAGCACTCAGGAACAGTGTGTACTAACAATTGTGCTACTAGGAGTTGCTGCAGCGTATAGACTTGGGGCCGATTACGCGAAATTCGACGACTTCGCAGAGGATTTCTTTGGCAAGTATTGTAAGCAGGTCTCTTCCTTTTCCCCTCTTGGACGATTGTGTTGGCTATGCCGTACCTGTTCTGGACTCTGAAGACACACACCTTACATGTATCCATTCAATATGGTAGCTCAATGTGCTGACACTCTTGTTCTCCAGTGTTGATTTCCCATGGCATGCGATACTCATCCGAACAACAGAAAAGGCAGTCGAGCAAGTCTAAGCATCATTAGCTCGCGAGGGGGACTTGTATCATTATTTTGGTAAAGGTGAAGACATATGTAAAGTCATGTGTAGGTAAGCGCGAAACTCAGTATGAACCCGAATGTACTTTGTCGGGAAAGGCACCATCCGGCAACTGCCGTTTAACTGGGATGGTTGGAACCGTTTCGGAAACCCACATCGTGTAAAACATTTGGACCCAAGCAGTGATTCGTCAACATATCATCATTGGTGTGTATTTTCTCTCACCGAGGGACAAGCTCGCATGGCCCAGTGACTTGATTTCATGTTCCCTTCTTCCACATCTCGAGACTATTCGTACACTCGAGTACCAGAACCCTCTCTTCTTCATCATGACACGACCGCTTTAGTTAGGTCTCGGCGAACTTCCTATCCCTCCGCAACCCCTAGCATCGTCTCGCTCAAGTTCACCGCCTACCGGTCTCTTTCCGTAACCTGCCTGCCGCAGTGGTAGGTGGTGGTTCTGGCCACGAGGAGACAGCATCTTCCATCTCCTCCAGGAACGTGGTGCTATTGTGAACACTCGTGCCTCCAAGGACTATTCGTATGCCTGGCGATGAAGCGTTGACTTGGGAAACACATTTTGCTTCCTCAAAGGTGACACCTCCGATAATAAATAGGATGATATCCTGCGGTTTGTCTCGAGTGCTTCCTTCCATAAATGGGTATTGCTGCTCGCGGAGGCGCCCCTTGATTAGATTCTGCAGGGTCAACTCCAACCGGGGCGAATGTTGCGTGTAAACATTCTCGACGCCCTTGAGACCTTTGAATCGATCTCGAGCACCAGAGAAGATGCCGGCCGACTCGAACATGTCGGAAATCCCACCAGCAGTCTGGGTTTGCTGCAAAGACGAGTGATAAGTAAGGAGTTTCGCCACGAGGTCGATACGCCGCTGTGGGACATTCCCAGCAGCGCCGAGTAAGTCAACCAGTACAGGTAGAGCATTTGAAGGATGCCTTTCGTATCGCAACGAGTAAAGAGCGACAAGTCGAAGCTTGGAACCAGGTGTGACATTAGGAGATTGGATGAGCCTTTGAACATTCTACATACCAGATTAACTCGACTCTCAGAAACTTTAGAGAGAGTTCTTACTTTTAAGTCGGCGGCATGATTATCATTGCATGCCAGGCTCTGTTCCACCTCACTGACTTCAAGCAAGTTCTCCGCGCCCACTTTCCTGCTCAACTCGCCAACAAGCGTGACGTGCTTACTTACGTTTCCTGAGAGCTTGCGAAACTCTGGATACTCCTCGATGAAGCGCTTCATGTCTGCTATTGACTCGATGTTGGAGCTGTTTTTCGTTTTCGACTGGTATTGCTCAACGTAATCCTTGATATTGCCACCAAGATCTCCAAAATTCAAGTACATGTTTTTCTTAAAAAACGGATCCTGGTCTTGAGACAGAACCACCTCCTTCAACTCTGGCCGAATATCGGGAACGTCGCTCAAGTCCACTCGGCCATTTTGAATGCCAAGGAGTTCGTGTACCATAGCCTGGTAAGTCCATTGTGTCAAGAGCGGTGTAATAGGATCGTCTCTGCGATCCAATATTAAAAGTATAGGTGGTGTATCGACTTTCCGGAAGTCGAATAATTGGTCCTCCTGCGTGATATGGTAGCGGACCTCTTTCGCCAGTTTTTGAGCCAGGAGACTATTCTTCTCATATCGTATCAGTGGTTTCTTCTTGAGAGACAGCAGGACTGCTATAAGCCCCTCCGCCGCCCTTTGCAAAGCATCCGCATTCCACGTATCTGGATTGGTACTCCATATCCGCTGTCTCGGAAATCCGAGGTCGAAGGTGAAAAGATCTGGGTTGACGACAATATAGTCCGCAAAATGTTCCTGAACAGCTCGGACAACCTCATGGTCATCTGCCTCGGCCAAGCGTTCCAACGAGGATTTCTTCACCACATTGCTGAAGTAGATGTTGTACTCGCCGTATTTTGGTTGTCTGAACTCATCGATGAGATATTGTATAGAGTCCGGCGAAGGTCGTACGAAACAGAGGCACCTCAAATGCCGCATCTTCTCCCGGTTTTGATTGTCCAGCCTGTCTATCAGGTAGACCTCATGGTTTAGCAGGGCAGACTGTGTGATGGCGGTCGAAACAATAGACATAGTAGCGCTGTCCAGTAACAATATTTTCATCTTTGCTGAAGGGGCTCCAGACACGCCATCTCCCGCAGAGACCATCTTGGAGATGTACCCCGAAACTGCCTGTACGACATCCATCTTGCCTGCTCCTCACGCTTCGAGCTTGGGAATGTGTAAGCCTGCCAGTTCGCCAAATGCTGTCATCTCCCCAGCTTGTTCTTTGTGAGGCCCACCCAGACGCTTTTCGTGATATGGTGTTCGTGTGACTTGATCTGGTGAGCGAAGGGAAGCTCGTGTTGATGCCTCGCCGCAAGCTGGACTGGGCAGGTAGCCTCAGGCTGTGGGTGCGGCTTCGGGGATCTGTTTCTGCGACGAAATCATGTATGAGAAAGAATGAGGGACAGTGACTTGCTGGGTCAGTAGGACTGGACTGGAGCCTTCAGTTTCTCGTTGTTGTCGCAATTCAAAGCAGTACTTTTGGGGAGCTCCAATGTACCCTGGCATGTGGGTAGCCTACTGTGCACTAGCGGCAACATCCGCTTGAGACATTGGCCATGTGCTGAAGCTCGCTAGCACAAACTCTCTCTCTTTTCCCCGGCATAGGTCTTGTCTACATCACCACCTCGGAATGCGTACTCGATATTGCAACTCGCAGATGGAGACTCGATAACATCTGAGAAGATACATCTGCAACCTACACAACATGTTGCCCTACATCAACATTCGTAAGGCCTGAACAATAGAACTTTTGTTGATGCGGCCGCGTCTGACGTCAAGCAGCTTTCCAGTATATTGCTGGCATTCTGGGAGCTTCACCAGATGAGCGTATGTGCTATGCCTTCCTCACTTCAAGATATATTGTTGTTGAGGCGAAGCTGATGCTCGTGTAACTACAGTGAAGCTTATAACAACCTTCCTATTGTCTTACCCTCTCGCTGGTCTTCTCAAGCGGGTGCCTGATGAAAAACCAGCGCTGAAGAACCTCTTTATTGTTGCGTAAGTCACGGTGTCTCGAGGTTGGGAAAGTCTAACCCCCGATAGTGTGTCATCCTTCTACCTGGTTGGGCTTTTCGACTTATGGGGAGGCTTTCGAACACTGGCGGTAAGCTCTACCGGAGCATACTGTATTGCACAATATATCCAAGGTCCGTTCATGCCATGGATAGGCTTCGTATTCTTGATGGGGCATTTGTCCGTCAACCAATTGGCGCGACAATTTGTCAATGACCCCGACGTTGTCGACATCACAGGCGCTCAAATGGTTCTGGTTATGAAGCTTACAGCCTTCTGTTGGAATGTTGCCGATGGACGTCTGCCAGAGAAGGATTTGTCAGACTTCCAGAAAGAAAGGGCGTTAAAGCAGCTGCCGAGCCTCCTCGATTTTGCAGGCTACGTGCTCTTCTTCCCGGCGTTGATGGCAGGTCCAGCTTTCGATTATGTCGACTACAGACAGTGGATCGAGACGACGATGTTCGAGGTACCAGCGGGCGTCGATCCTTCCAAGAGACCACCGACACGGAAAAAGAGGAAGATCCCCCGAAGTGGAACACCTGCAATGTGGAAGGCGGCCGGTGGGATTTTCTGGATTTTCCTCTTTCTCCAGCTTTCAGGACGGTACTATCCAGACCTGTTGACAGGAGATACATACATGAACTATGGGTTCACTCGCCGAGTCTGGATCTTGCATATGTTGGGCTTTACCACTCGAACCAAATACTACGGCGTCTGGGCTTTGACTGAGGGCGCCTGCATTCTGTCGGGACTCGGCTTCAAGAGCGTCGATCCCACAACGGGCAAAGTCTCTTGGGATCGACTACGCAATGTGAGTCCATGGGAGGTTGAATCAGCACAAAATTGCCGAGCATATCTGGGAGGCTGGAATATCAACACTAACAACTGGCTACGAAATTACGTCTACCTGCGTGTAACACCTCGCGGCAAGAAACCCGGATTTCGTGCTAGCATGGCCACTTTCGTAACCAGTGCTTTCTGGCACGGGTTCTACCCTGGATACTATCTTACTTTCGTTCTGGCCAGTTTTGTTCAGACAGCTGCTAAGAGTAAGTTACCCAACATATCCTCTCCCTTTTCACACCCTCTAACATGTTGATAGACTGCCGGCGTTACTTCCGCCCATTCTTCCTGGATCCAAAGACATCCCAGCCTACTTCAACTAAGATTTATTACGATGTGGCCTCGTACTTCGCCACCCAGCTAATCTTCTCATTCACGACAGCACCATTCGTCTTGTTGAGCTTGCCAGCTTCATTTCTGGTCTGGGCACGAGTTTACTTCTATGCTGTCATCGCTACGGCCCTTACCTCGGCATTCTTCGCATCGCCTGCTAAGGCATTCTTGGTGCAGAAACTGAACAAGCGAGCTGGGACAACTGGTCCGTTGAAAAGGAGCCGCTCTCAGGAGAGCTTGTCAAGTAAGGAGCCAGTTCTTGGCCTACCGTCAGAGCCGCAGAAAGATCTTGAAGAATTGGTGTCAGAAGTCAGAGCTGAGATGGAAACTCGGCAACGAAGAAATTCCAAGACCGTCTCAAAACCTGAGACGAAGAAGATCTGATGAGCAGACGACTTTTGCCAAGCTTCAGATGGCGAGTTCGACACAGACATTGGAAATGGTCGTTTTCGTCTGAAGCAGGAAATTCGCATCGAATGAAACATGAGTAATGATAGCTCGGTACAGAACCGAATAAGTCATGGATCTAGCCTTTTCGCATTGTTTCGTGTACTCGTGCATCATAATCTTACACCAAAACCACGCCTTTCATACCAGTAGGATTCCTTCTTGATCAAAACATGACCAGTGCAGAGGCGCTCTCTGTCAGGGACCACAGCGACTTCTCCCATGCGACAGCTCCCACCACCAGAATCAAATAATATGCAACGTCCCACACAATGCCAAGACTGCCATCGTCTGAAGTCTTGGCAGGGCCGTCATTTCTCTTTCCTTCACTTACATCAGGCCCAATTACTGTCTCAACAGCGCTCATCCTTCCCCAGAATCTGGGAAGTCCCCTCCAGTTGCAGAACTGGTGTATAAGTATCACACTCAACAAGCTCCCAGTTCGCATGTAGATGAATGTAACATAGCCACCAAAAAGCGTCGTATAGCTGAATTGCAATAGCGAGCGCAATAACGCAGCTACAATGGGTGTATGTGGGTGAGTGATTCGGAATTCGTAGAGGTGGTGAACGTGTGCGAGGCCGAATATGACGGGTGTGAGGAAGATGATTTTCGTACTTGACATGCGGGCAAGGAGGAGGAGAGGCACCGAAGCAGATCGGAAGAGAATCTCCTCCGTCAATGGGCCCTGAAACATGGTTAACAGGTGGTCAAAAGAGTGCCGCTGTTGGACAACGCTTACTGCAACGTAGTTCCGCCAGCCAATCCAGCCACTGATCACCTCGTTTACACCTCGCAGACGTATCCAATCCCGCCAGGCGCCTCTTGCAATGCCGGCTTCAAACAGTGGTCCAGCAAAGAGGATCGCAGTAAGCCCAACAGTTTTGACAGTTTCCTTCACACCCACTGGGAAATAGCCCATCAGATGTAATGAGTTGATGGGAATTCCATGTTCGATCGATGAAAGAGTGACAAATGTTGTTACAGAACAGATGAGACATGATATTGTCACCAATCGTATGCGGCCTCGGATTACTGATGGGGCGTCTCGGGAGAGTGAAGGAGAGGGACGTGTAGTGGACGATATGTAGAATGGCAGGACGTAGATGAGGGTGTAGAGAATCTATAGCTGTCAGCCTTAATGCTATAGGGTTTATGCTGTGGGGAAAGCTTACCAGGAGAGCTATGGCAGTTGCGGTGTTCAGAGGAGGAAGCTCCGGTTCTAGCCCAGGGAATGAGCAGCGATATAATAGGAAGATCTTACAGTTCACTAACCTTTCTCGCCAAGTAAGGATGCCTTCAGGCGGGCATAAACGCCCGTGGGTGCCATGTTCAGATGTTATGGACGTCCCCGCGGAAGCATTCGAGGAAACATGCACCTGGGAGCCTTGCTGTTACACCCGAAAGGGGCGAGAATTGATCTGGCAGAAATTTCTCAAGTGTTTCTGTTTGCTCGGTACGAATGTACGTATTGTGCTCAATGGTTGGGATCACGAACATATGTTGCCGTTGTGCTTTGTTGTTATGTTTGTTTGTTAAGAGTTTCGCTTGAGGTTCAAACTTCAGCCTCATCTCAGCCACGCTAGCTCGGACAATTAGGGAAAAGAGGTTTTTTGCCATATCAGTACACCAATATCCAACATCACCTTCTTCCTTCCTCGCATTCTCATACATGACTTTTCATCTCATCTCATCTCCTTGCATCCACTCTCTCGGACGAACTTTTCGGCTCCAGACCTGGACCACACAGCCACGAGGCCGAAACAACACACAGCTCAGGAGAGGAGAGGCTCACCCCTGCCTATGAAGTCATCCGAACCTCCAAACCTCCGAACCTCCAGCGTCGAGAACAAAACAAGCGTGGTGGGGACACGAACGCGACGCGACAGATTCAAGGATCGCGTTGCAGCCAGGAGCGGGGCAGGAGTCCACCATAGCCACAAGCCACGTCCCCACATCAAATTTTCCATGCCATGCACCGTATTGGGGAAGCAATTTCGGACACCGCATCGCATCGCATCCTCACCACCACGATAGAGGGGTACGGGCCATCTGGGGCGCCATGCGCTCGCAATCGATAGAGATGATAACCTCCTCAGAGTGTGGGATGGGAGATCATAGGAAGAAGGATAACACACAAACATCATGGACGGCCACAACCACTCCACAACGCGTCTGGTGCGAGATGCGACACTTGGGAGGTGTAGATTGCCGCCAGGCCAGCATGCTCGGCGCGGGAGACCAATGCACTGCAGAACCTTTCCTCACCGTTTGTTCACTTTGATGTGCCCTGGTCAGATTCTCTCGGTACCACCCAATCGAAATCGCCAACGATGGGAACATGCATGCCGCTACTCCGTCCGCATAAAACTATCTACATTTGGAAGAACGAGAGGCTGAAGTCGTGAACGAATCTGCAGCTCGATAGGAGGGCACGGAATACCTGATGAATTTGGCGACTGGCAGGGCAGTAGCAGCAGGCCACAAAATTGCTTTGCTTCAGAGCTCTTCTTCTCCTATCCAACTTTTCCTCTCCTTGTCATTATTCTGTTCTCGACCTCTTTCATTTTCTTATACGCTCATTCCTGAAACTTTCTATTTCATTATTGTTGTTTTCAATCCCCCAAGCGACTGGTTTTTCACGACTAAACGGCAATCATAATTCCCTAATATTACTCTCTGCCATATACCACCAATCTATCGAGACAGGACCACCCCGACTCCAGACACTCGCCTTACCAGCGCATTTATATCTATATAGTTGCATCCCCTCACGTTTCCTTCTCCAACGACGAACCGGCGTATTGAGGTCCAAGATGCTCGCGGTATGAACGGCGCGCTCAGGTAGCCGGTGTCTGGCAGCGCCATGTCAGACAGAAACTCTCCACCACGACGGCCGTTGCACGAACGCAGCGATTCTCTTACCAACAGCACTCGACCAGCAGCAGCAATTCGGCTCGTCCCAAGTACTCCCCCTCAACTTCTAGGGCAGCAGAGAGATGAGATCTATTCACGGACGCCGCTCCCGACACATCCAAGTCATTTCCTAGGCCCTCCTGGTAGACGCAAGGATGCACTAGACGACGAGTTTCAAGGGACCACCAAAGATTTCGCAACAGCCTCCCCCATTCGTGATTCGCCAGTCAGAACAACGCATACAACGCATCAGCCTCCTCAACATGGAAACTCTGCGACAGGATCTCCCATCTCGAAGCCGAAACCCCTACCCAAAAAGCGCCTGCACATTCACAAGGATAACAAGACCTTCTCCTTGTTACAAGACGACTCTCAATCGGTCCAAGATGATTCGAAGTCGCCCTCATCACTGGCTTCCAAGCACAGGTCGTCTGATTCGCTCCTCTCGGACCCAGGCAATGCATCCAGCCGGTCTAATTCCATAGGTTCATGCGTGCCGGAAAGAGAATCCCCTGGCTCACCAGTGGTGCCTGCTACTCCAGCATCGCAGAATAAGCAACCAATATTTGCGGATCCTATAAGCAACTCGCCTTGGAACTATCAGCTCGTGGGCGGTCTTCGAAAGGTTCCTAAGACTCCAGATCTCAAGCAAAAGGCAGCCACGACATCTGACAGCCCACTCCCGCCTCTACCAGAAACATCGGACGGACCACCAGCTGTGTCGCACGATCTCTCCACGAAACCAAGCTTCCAGTCCACAGAGACTGCCACGACAACATCCGAGAACACGAACTACAAAGTTTATGGTGACAACTCTGCCTCGCCCTCTGAAGTCATCCTCCCTCCGCCCTCTTCCAGCGACTCCAACTATCAAATAATCGGAAGTTCATCAACAGCCTCGTTTGTTATTCACAGGCCGCAGACAGGAATTTCTGAGAACGAGAACTACGAAATACACGGAGACCTCTCTCCCTCTGCCTCATACGTCAACCTCTCTCCGCCATCTAGATACTCTCACGAATCCTTGGTTGTTCCTCCTCTGCAGCCACGGGCTCGCAGATCCAACGAAAATTTCGGATACTACAAGTCGAGGTCGAGAGAGTCCTTACGGACGGGATCGTTAACATCCATCTCAACGGTTCTCAGTCAACAAGAGGCATTACGCGCAATAGTTGGCAGTGGTTCTCTGATACAGTTACCGATCCTGAAACAGAAACCGGAAGGTTCGAGTTCATGGGCGAATCCTTTACGCTTCCACCCACCGCGGTCACACATGAACGAGACTCCGCACCAATGGAGCTCACAGCTTTCAACTGTGCTCTCGGTATCCGATGGCGGGACGGATCGGGGTTCAAGGTCGTGGTCGGACGGACGTATAAGCAGTGGATTTCCAAGCAGCACCAGTCGTCACAGCCGCCAGATGTTGAGCATAAGCTCTTCTATGGCACAAGAAGAAGCTGCCTCCAGGGCCGATTCGATCGAGCCGCCAACTCCGGCCTTTATTCGAAATGGACAGCGACATCACAGCAGCTCTTCCATCCAGATGATTGCTGACCAAGACGAGTATGGAGACGGTATCACGGATATGCAGGACTTACGAGCAAGGCCTTCAAGGACCAGACTTTCGGGTTTCTTCAGTATATCGGATAATGGTCGGACGAACACCATGCGCTCAACGCGCTCAACGAGCAGTTCGAGAGCCAACAGCTTGCTTGGGAATTCCATACCGACCTGGGCACGATTGTACTACGGGAGCGGCGAGAGACGATATTTAGGTGCTCCGGGCAGTTCCACTGAGGGAACTGACAGTCGGACCAGCTCGTTCAGAAGCGGGTCCCCCAACACAGATCATTTTCCTTTGAGTATATATAGTCCGCGGCGGCGGCCCCGGGAGATCAATCCTCGGAATAATAATCGTTCTGCAAGAGGCTCGTTGGACATTACCTCTGCACCTCAGTTGGGGAGTGATGGACGATTGATTGAAGATTTTCACGGCGGGCGGTTCAGGACATGGAGTATGTCCAGCATCTGGTCGCCGCACTTACGTCTTGATAGGCGAGCTACCCGCCGCAGTGTGTGGGAGCCACCATCTGTAAATTGGTCTACGGAAGGAGGTTGGTTTGGAAGGCGGAATGTACAAATAGTAATGTTTATTGCGGGATTTATTTTCCCATTTGGTATGTTTTCCCCTTTGCACATAGAGTTATTTCCCACTAACACACAGAATAGCCTGGATGATTGCTGCTCTCCTGCCGCTGCCTCCCAGCCCCATGCGAGACATGCGCGAGCGTGATAGCAGCACGAGCAACTTGGACAGCTCCAACGATGTTCCTAATGATTATGTCCGTCAATTCGGTCCTATGGACGAGGCGAGGTATGAGAGTGCGAAATGGTGGCGAAGGCTCAATCGATGGATGTCCATCGTGGGGCTGTTAATCATCATAGCAGTCGTATGTTCCTCTATATGTTCTTCGAGGATTCAGAAACTAAATGATGACAGGTTGTCCTTGTGATCGTCGGTATCAGGCAGGGCTGGTAACCAATTCAGCCCTCTCTTTGTCTACGAATTATCATGAATGCGACGAGCAAATGCTACGAACAAACGATACGAGCCTTCGCCTACCCTACGATCTTTGAGAACGCTTTTCCTTGCCACTCCAAAAACCACAGGTCTCGTAACCTGAGGTTTGATATTTGTATACTAGATGTTCCCTCCATTTGGAGGGACTTATTCGGATGATTAGCAGGCAGCATTATACCCTTCATGGAATGGATTACGATTGGATAGATAGGCAGGCATGACACGCCGTCTTGGGTATCACCATTAGATATTATGACATTTGATCTTAGGATCACAACCCACATGTTACATGGCACCATTGTGTTGTGTTTCCTTTTAGCGGCTCTTCGTGGGTGTTCGAACTCACCAATGTGGCGAAACGAACTCCCATTCCGAGACCCGTTCGACAATTCGGTCTTGAAGGATATTACTATGGAAGTTCGCCGCCTCATTTCTCCTTTTACAGTCGCTTTCCTAGGATGTTTTGTACCATGTTCGACCTGAAGTTTCTCGCTTGTGGCGAAATGCCCCTTTTCCCGGGACGTCCCTATTTTGAGCCTCGCGTGGCGACTACATTGGGCAAATGGCTAATATCGCCAGGTCGTTGAGTCGTTTCCATTGCATTTCCACATGACATCAGACGCTGTTCATCAATGATACTGGATCGTATCTAATTCGCAGAAGTCCATCGTCATCCATCATCGTCCTTTCTATGAAGTTTCCTGATTGTCATATGGTTATTCCTTTTATTGTCCTCGAAGAAAATGTCTCCGAGCCTCCAGCCCCTCTGACTCTCCATTCTCATCATTCCGGTCCTTATCCTTACCGAAGTTACAATTGTAGTCGAGTATTTTAGAATTCCTCATCATTCCAAAATTATGGGAGTTCGGTGAGGAGAAAAATGGCGTAAGAGGTGTCAAGGAGCCAGACTTCTTGAAGATCAACGAGAACGGGTATGATATTTTCTACGTGTTCCTAGGTAGTCAGGCTGGTGTTTATTTAGTCGTGTACCTGCTCTTGAGGAGTACGAACTCTCCTGCCCTTGCCTTTGAGCTATCCTGTGGCCGAGCTCTTCGAAGCCTGTGCTCAGAACTGTCTGATTTTTGTGCAGTCCGGATACCGGTGTCGTGTCTTGGGAATCCCGGGCCGCGATCAACTATATTCTCCGCACATACGACAAGGACAGCAAGGTTGGTCCAGGATCGAGGCCACAGGAAATAGTCAACCATGAAAATTGGCTCTTTTTCTTGGTCTCGACGCTTGGTCCGATGACGGGGCAGACTAACTGGTACAGCCAATTATAACTACACGAATAATGAGGATACTTTTGTCAGATATGCAGCACAGACTTATCGCTGCTACGATGTCCTGGGGGGCCAGCTATCGGGACAAATGGCAAGAGTGTCTTGAAACCGGATCCTCGGCTGTTGATATTCATTTCTATCCGTGGGTATTGCAGCATCTGTTTGTAGAGCTGTCGATTGAGAAGTACGCGCTTCTCATATCATGGTTGAAGAATGTTGGTGAGCGGGAAGAAATGAAGAGAGTGCATAATAAGGTGCCGAAAGGGAGTCAGGCATAAAGCCAGTGGGTTTCCATTGTTGTCGACAAGATATGCCGTCCGACAAGACAGAACTTCATGACTAGAATACTCCAGGATCAGAGGATGATTCAAGCTTCTTGTGCAGCATCCTGGCACGCCACGTTCTGATTCTCCCGGTGACTAGCGATTTGAAATTTATGCTTCATCCCGCGGGTTCAGGATACAGCTAAGGACATTTGAGTCAAGTTGTAGTTGCACGTTGGTGACTCGAGTCCCAAGCAGTGATTCACCGTGTTGAATGCACACATCCTCTCCAAAAATGATCCGTCCTTGACGTTCCAGGACTGAAACCCTCCATCTAGGCAAACCGATATTGCAAGCATGTCGGACATCAGGAGCATTTTAGGACGTGTGACAGCAATGGACGATTCGTCTGCAATCAAGGAGCTCCGGAGGCACATTACGAACATCGAACGTCGACTCCAAGGAGTGTCCAATCACAAACAATATGAAAAACTGACATGACAGAAACAGCAATTCGCCAGTGGGCTATCGACTCGAATGCAAGGGAAAAGCGAAGCGATTTCGCGACGCGGGGAATCTTCGACAAAGGCGAAGACAGATCGGTGGGGTCCATGTTCATTACTGCTGGGCAAAGTCGACACAAAGAGAACAGGTGGCGTTGCCAAGGTTTCGCAGCGAGCTCCTACTAAGGAGAGGAGAGAGTGTCACGAAAAAAGTACAGTGGCACAAAGACAAGAAAGAGAAAGGCTACTTGGATCCAAAACCAAATCAGAAGCTCGCGCCGACCAAGGCAGCTGCAAATAGCCCGCCAAAGCCAAAGTTACTACCGCTGCTGAGCATCGAAATTCAATCGTTAAAGGCAACGAGCTTGAAATGACAAAGACGTTGGTCAAACAACAGGGCTGGAAGAAGTGTCCAAGCTGCGGTATAATGACTGAGCGCCTTGACGGTAGCTGCAACAAAATGCGATAAGTATTTCCAGCACCAGTAATCGGAATGTCTTGACAGACGTTACAACTGCTACTGTGGCGTGATCTAGTGCTACAGGCGTGGGAAGGAAGGGAAGAGCGAGCTCCAGGGCATGAGGCTGTGCCGTTGCCGATTGAAGGTGGGCCAGATGAGAATTATCCATTGCCAGCACCCTCAATTCTCGCCAAAGAGCTTTAAGCCAAAACGAAATTGTTGTATGTGTCAGGCAAAGGCGGGTTCGTTTTGTTACGAATGTGGCGAAGCTGCCTGGGGCAAGCATTTACAGATGATGGAATGATGAGAGGCTACATAGTGGCAGTCAATGCAATGGAATGCTTGCCGCCTCTACACCATTGAGGAGGTACGGTCTGAGGAATATACCTTCGGTCCTATGATCCCTCGGGTCTACAGTATTTCCTACACGGCTCGGATGCACTCGATGAATCCAACTTGTTTTTCAATTGGGTGAGATATACGTGTTCCTTCTTCATGGTGTATGTTGTCATCAAAAGTGACCAGGAACTAGATGCTAGAGCACTTTCTGCCTGATTGCGTATCACGCATCGCTGACGGAAATCGCATCGAGCTGGAGTGACTCTTGCAAGTTCTCCCAAGCGGACTGAACCATTTTGGAACTTCGAGGGAGTTGCTCGAGAGCCTTGAGCAAGGTTGACGAGAGGTGGACGTAAGCTTCGTGTTTGATATTGCCTTGTCGATATTTACGGCTGATGGTTTTTTTCATCAGCCGCACCGAAGCAACTACATATTGTGGAAACGGGTCAATAGCGACGAATGATGTTGTGATTGGTTGTCCAGTGGAGTAAGCAATCAAGTTAATATCCGAATCGTTATACAATCCTTCCAGAGGTCCATATATTGTGTATTTACTCTCCAGGCCGAATTTGAGGACGTTGAAAGATTCTTGCTCAGCATCCAGCCTCGTCTCTGACAGCTGTGAGAGTAGATCTGGGCGGTTAGCGGCCTCGACTGCATCGGCTAGAATCAGAACCCCCAGATGATAGTGTAAGACAACTTCGTACCAGTTCAGCCTTTCCACTTGTCCCAGGAAGTGGAGCCGTCTCTCGCAAGTAGTCAGAAGAGGATGGATCGTCGTCTTGAACACGTCAAGGGCGTCAAGGAATGCGTTCCAAGCGAAAAGAGCATCACCCTCCTCGACGCCTTCTCTGAGTGCCTCCTTTACGCTTGCGATTGTTCTCCACGTATAAAGTCCACAGACGGACGCCGCAGAGATGATTTGACGGGCTATTTCATCGGATATCTCGAACCCCTTCTTGCGCCAATCTTCTGATCTAGCATGGAATGACCCCACAAGAAACCCCCTGGCTAGACGCCATGCGGGCTCCAGGCATGCTCCTTTTAATCCAGAGGTGAGCGAAGATCTAATATTCAAGGTCATAGCACTCGACGTATCCCACGTCACCGCCGCCCAGTAGACCCTGCTCTCAAGGTCTAGAAATGCCTGTGTGAGGCTGGAACTTGCAGCAGAGCCCGTGACTGCGTTTGACCAAGCTGATACCCCTGAACCGTTAAATTGACAACTTCGTAGTCGGTCACGGAGTTGTTGAAGTTGCAGCAGAGCAGTCTGGGTACAAACCACACCGCTGATGCCGTCCAATTCTTCTTCATCGGATATTCCGGAAGGAACAGGGGTCTGGCCAAAGAGGTATAATGTCAACACAGACCGGTAAGATGTGCGATTGATGACCTTGAGCATGTCTCTCCTAGATTCGCGCCAGCGCTCTCTAATGACTTCTTGATATTGAACTGGTCCATCCGGAGTCCCCTGCATTACAACTGGAAACCATCGCGCTACAAATGTCTGCGTTGCGCGGTGTAAAGACTGTTCGATCTGATAGTTCTTTTCCTCTCTTTGCTCCATCGCAGAGCCTGGGTGACTATCCAGTTGCTTGTCCGTGCACGCGTCAAGCTCTCCGAACAGCTTTATTGGAGCAATGGAAATGTGGCTAGTCGGGTCGTTTCTATGGCTGTCAGGTACTCGTGTCTTCTTGGAAACCACTGTTCGCCAGACTTACACAAATGGACAGCCATTCCTGCCAACGCAATGGCCAAAAATGGTCCCAAAACCATGCTGAAAAACTTGCTCACCCCATCGAGTCAGCAGGACATCCACCGGCTCGGCGTTTGAGCTGGTAGCATCAGTCGATCTCGGTTCCGACTCGAGGACAAAGACCTCGGACGATAGCGCACTGTGTGCCAGGTCAGACTCGTCCCAGAGATAGATGGAAATGCGGCACCAACCGAGGAGATTGTGGGCTATTTGTACTGTAGGTCTCTGCTCTTCTGGTCGATGGTTCGCCTCCGATTACTAGGGCAGCGTGGCCTGGTAATTCACAGGAAATGGATGATTCTGCAGCGGGCGGGACTGAGCAGGAATTTGAATCTTTCCGTAGTCTAGAAGGCGACTTTTTGATCCACTTATGTGTGCAATTCTGGTCAGCAACGGTAGCTCATGCGAAATCTGCTGTGTCGCACAGTGCATAGAAACATCACAGCTAGTTCCCTTACCGCAAATGTACATCTTCGATCTCTCGAAAGGCATCTCGAGCATGAACCGCCCCATCCGGTTCGGCCAGGTCGATGTCCAAGTTTTGACGCGTCACAGGCCACGCGCGACTGACGACAAGCATCGCAGCTGGAGAACTGGGTCCTGCGAGATGCCGAGCTGTGTTGCATTTTGGCGCGCGAGGAGAGGAGTCACTGACAAACCGTTGATCGAAACGGTAGCTATGACTGTGTGTAATAGTGACAAGGGATGTCAAATACTCGGAATCAGTTGTAAGTAACGAAGAATAATGAGAATCCAATCTTTCTTGGCGATGGCCGGGTTAGACAAGCTCGCTCCTCCAAGGTCTGTTGATAATCTATCGTATGAGATTAAAAGCTAGGGAACGGGAACGGGGGCATCATCCGACAGTGCCTAATTAATAATTGATTCGGCTCGATGGTACGGAAGGGGGTGGACAGAATTCAAGAGACCAAGGCGGTGAGCGATTCTGCCGCTGCTTTAATTCTAAACTCTTCCATCTCTTCCATCATAACTCTTCCACTTTCCTTACCTCCAGCACTACGCAGCACCTCAAAATGGGAGTCGAACGCAAAGAATGGCGCACGCCAAAGAAGTCACGGTTTTTTGGTCTAGTGGAACGTGGTATGTCAAAGCCAATTGCAGCAAAAGAGCTAAAACTGGCCAAGTCAACAGCCTGCAAGTGGAATTCTGACCGCCGCACTCGCCCTCTTTCCCAAAAACTAGGTCGCCCCCGACTAGTTACAGACGAGCATATTAATACTATGATTCTTTGGATCACTGGCCACTACGACCGTCGTATCTTACCTCTTCAAACGATTGCAAAAGAAGCTTGTGGAATAACAGCTTCTGAGCGCACTCTCCGTCGAGCATGGGCTCGTTGGGGATACCATCATCATACTCCCGACTCGAAGCCATTCCTCACTAAAGACCAAAAACTACGCCGATACATCTTTGCAATCAAGAATTGGGATCGACCGGTAGTATATTGGCGGAAGGGCATATACACCGATGAAACTATAAGTCGAACAAATTTGCGGCGGCGTGCTAAAGTTTTACGCAAACGAGGTGAAAGAAGACGTCTGGATTGCATACAATTTACTTTCAACTCTGGCCGGGATTCTGTTATGTGCTGGGCTGCAATTGGCTACAATTTCAAGAGCCAACTTTACTTTGTGAGCATGGACGGACAAGGAAAAGGGTTTACACAAAAGAAATATGAACAGCAGATCTTACGAGGGCCTTTACGAGGGATATTTGAAGAGTGGCACTCCCAAGGGTTCTTTTGTGTGGAAGACGGAAGTAAGGTTCATGGCCTTAAGGACACACGAGGGAATGGAGGGCTTTGCAACGCTACAAGAGTAGAATGCCATATCAATACTCTACTTGATTGGCCTCCTTCTTCTTTTGATTTGAACCCTATTGAGAACGTGTAGAGGATTTTAAAGCAAAGGCTTAGGAATAGGAATCCTCACATAGATCAGCACTCGCTTGCATGGACTGTTGGAGGAAACCCCTGCATTCAGCCACTCAGCCAATGTCGGGAACGTTCCTTACACCCGAAGCATTATTGATCCTTGCTATATTTCTACAGGGACACGCTGAAAGGACTCTGAGAGGCCCTGAAAAGCTCTGTATTTACAGGGCTTCCTTTATTAGCAGCCTATAAGATAGTCTCGCTTCAGCGCATTGGCATTATTGTTGCATGCCTTACAGGGATTAAGCATAGATCAGCACTCGCTTGCATGGACTGTTGGAGGAAACCCCTGCATTCAGCCACTCAGCCAATGTCGGGAACGTTCCTTACACCCGAAGCATTATTGATCCTTGCTATATTTCTACAGGGACACGCTGAAAGGACTCTGAGAGGCCCTGAAAAGCTCTGTATTTACAGGGCTTCCTTTATTAGCAGCCTATAAGATAGTCTCGCTTCAGCGCATTGGCATTATTGTTGCATGCCTTACAGGGATTAAGCACCTGCAACCACTTTACACGAAACTGTCTGATCCGTGCACATCGAGGCTAATCCATTTCGTCTCCGGCGCTTCGGCTAATTTCAAGTGGTCTGTGCAGTGACTTTGTTTACTACTAAAACACCCACCCAAAACAAGTCACTCAACAGCTCTCGTGAAACCAATTGAAGCAAAAATGGACGCGCCATTAGAGTCGATTCCACCGCGCACTCCCAGCCCTCCTCCACGTCCAAAAGGGAAGCCTAGATGCAAAACAGCCCGCAAAGAGTGGGATACTCCTACTCGCCAGCACGTTAACGATCTACGATACCGAAAGCCTTGCTTTAAGCCTCAAGCTATATTAGATCTCACCAAAGTGCCTAGATAAACGGTCATAGATATCTGCGAGAGCGATGAAAACCTCCTCCGGCGTGCTCGACCCTCTCGAATCAAGAAATATTCTACATCAAGGGAAACTGTATTAGTAATCGAGAAGGATATGGATGGACACTGGGGGAAAGGTTCTATAGAGACTCAAGAGTTGATTGATTATTATGACTTTAAGTGTGTGCCTCAAACATTGGTTAATGCCTTCAAGAGAGAAGGGATTAGTCATTTCTGGGCTGTAGAGGACAAGTACTTGACCAAAGAGAACATGGAAAAGAGGGAATTATTCTGTAGGACATTGAGAGATGATATGAAGTGGAGAACCCCTTAATACAAGATAGTGCTCTACTTAGACGCTTGCCACTTTGCTGTCAACCAACGGAAGAAGAAGAAGTGTTGGAGGAGAAGAGGGAGAGACTTTGCCACCAAGAAGCTACACCGGAATCGCCTTAATAAGACACACAAGAGGATGCCAGTCCAGAAAGTCTCTACCACTGTTTCTGCTATAGTAAGTTGGAACTTCAAGTCCAAACTGGCTATCCTTTCTCGCAATATTGACGGTGATGACTATGTGGAGCACTTCTTGAAGCCTGTGGTTGAACCCTTCTTCAAGAAAGAGAGAGCTAAGGCGAAGAGAGAGAAGAGGGTCTGCCAGTGGATTTTCCAAGAGGATAACGAGGGCGCTCACGGCACTAAATCTGTTCTCAATGCCCCGAATGACTTCAAAAACAAGCATAATATCAAGCAACTGAAGCCTGTACACCCTCTTGACTCACTAGATCTCTCTCCCATTGAGAATGTATGGCGCATTCTTAAACAGAGAGTCAAGAGGAGGAAAGCTAAGAATCAAGCAGAGCTGCGCAAGTTTATCTATGAGGAATGGGACAAAATCACTATTCAAGAAATAAATGACTTGATTTCTACAATGGAAGAGAGGGTTAATCAATGTATTGAGCGTGGAGGGGATATAACAGAGTTTTGATGCAGTGTAGATAGTTTTTCGTGGTGTTTTCCTAATAAATCTTATCTTGGGTGCATCTCCATGGGCAACAACCGAGCGCCGGAGACGAAATGGATTAGCCTCGCATGCGGCGATACGGTGGGGGAGATACCAACAGCGTTGCTTACAGGTGGCAGGTGGTCCGGGGAAGTTTAGCGAGTCCAATAGCTACTTCAGGGCTTGAAATACCCTGTATTCCTGGTTCTTTTCGCGGGAACCTTCGTACTTGTGGCTTCCTCCTTTGCAGAATTGAGGAATACACGTTCCTGCCGAGAGTCTCTTGCTGTGCAAGTCTCGAGCATGATTCTCGGAATTTGGGAAGGCTGTTCCGGCGACGAGATATTGGTTGCGTGTGAGACTTTGAGTGGAGTAACGTGCCGTCTTCTTTACTACGTAGGTGCAGGCCCTAAGTTATGTCACCAGGGAATGTGAGCAGGGGGTTTGTTTTGGTGTTGCTGGTCCAATATTTTCGATAGCGGCTGCAGCTGAGATACCTGCACCCCGCACCCGATGCAGTGAGCAGAACCTCTCAATTAATAAATATCTTACGGAGTATAGATAGAAGGCGCTGATCATCCTCTTTTCAATGTCGCACAAGTCAACCGCGCCCGTCCCTTTTGCTGCCAAGTTTCACTTCCCCACGAAACTTTCTCCATAACCTCAAGCCATGTTGACCGAGATTTGGGATTTCATAGTCGTTGGTGGAGGTCTCGCAGGATCTGTTTTGGCTTCCCGCCTCCACCAATACAATCCCAGTCTCTCAATTTTGCTTCTTGAAGCAGGCCCGAGCGTCGCTAACAACACTGCCATTCCTTTCGCCAATGATACCAATTTGATAGGCTCCGCATTGGATTGGGGTTATTTGACAGTGCCCCAAAGTGGATTGAACAATCGCACTTTGATCAATCCAGCTGGAAAAGCTCTTGGAGGTGGGACGGCGATCAATTCATGTAAGCTTAACTCTCTCAAAATGAATTGTTCGTTTTATTGACTCGTAAGGTGGCTGGATTAGAGGAGATAGTAGCGATTATGATACCTGGGCCGACTTGGTGGGAGATCAAAGGTGGAGCTATAATGGAATGCTGCCATACATGAAGAAAACCGAACGCCACTGGAACCAGAGCTTTCCACCAACGGCAGAAGAGATCCAGCAACATGGCTTCAATGGCAATATCTGGGATGCATCTGTTTCATCAACTGGTCGTGTGTATCCACTGCGGCAAACGATATTGGCTGCCTGGGCCTCGAATGGTGTACAAGCCCTTCCTGATTTGGACGCAAACGATGGATCTCCCCAGGGTTTAGGTGAACTTGTTGAAAATCGTCGAAATGGACTACGACAATTATCGAGCTCCGCGTACAGTCTCGACGGAGTGACTGTCTTGACAAATACTTTGGTCAAGCAGGTGCTGCTCAACCAAAAGGGTTCTCACACAACCGCTGTCGGCGTTGAACTTGCTAATGGCACCCAATTTTCAGTCAGACGTGAAGTCATCCTCTCGGCGGGCGCATATCGAACACCTCAGCTCCTTTTGCTCTCTGGAATTGGGTCGGAACAGACTCTTGCTCCTCACGGCATTAAGAAAATTGTCGAGTCTCCATCAGTCGGTCAGAATCTCTGGGATCACTTACAATTGGTCCAATTTTGGAAGCTCCGTGACCCTACCTCCGGCGTTGCAATTGGTTCCAACAATTCTCTTTTCTCGGAACCACAATTCGGTCTGGGCTTGCCATTGGATTGGGTTGTAACTTCTACCGTTCCCATTAATGGTTTAAAGGCTGCGATTCAACAAGATGAAGGCTATCCACCAAGTCCCAACAATCCTCTCCTCGTCAGAACTCGGTCTTTCCTTGAAAGCTTGGTTCTCTACGCAACTGGTAGCGCATCGGATCCTGTGGTTCCCACAGATGGCACGCATATTGGCACCAGTTTGATTGGTTTGATGCCAACATCCCGTGGAACGGTCACGCTAAACATGACGAATCCTGCAGATGCTCCGATCATTGACCCCAATTACTTCTCGACGGAAGTTGATCGTTATGCCATGCGGACGGGAATGCGACAATTTGCGAGTCTTATGTTCAACACTCCTCAAGGACAGGCTCTCATCGATAGTGAGACGGTTCCTACTGGTTTCTCACAGACGTCGGTGAACTCAACGGATGCTGAACTCGATGCTCGGGTGCAGTTTTCGACCGGGTAAGTTCCTCTAATTGATGGCGGTTCGTACTGATTATAATAGGACTACGTACCATCCTGCGGGAACTGCTGCCATGGGTAAGGTGGTTGATACAGACTTGAGGGTCTATGGTGTGCACGGATTGAGGGTCGTTGATGCTAGTGTGATTCCAGCTCCTATTGCTGCTCATCTTCAAGTTGTTACATATGCTCTTGCCGAGCAGGCAGCCGTGATTATATCTGGTAGTAATTGACGGGAAAATAGCAACTCTTAATCTAGTATTGTATTTATCCATCAAATTCACAGTTTTAAAAAAAGCTTTTCTCATGAATTGCAATTTCAGAGTGGCCTGACCTAGTGAAAGACGAATGTAAACGAGTTGGACTCACACAAGGCAAACGATACCAGGGGTCCGCAGGATACATACAAGGACTAGCCGCTAAAATGAACCCCTCGAGTATCTCCTCGAGGTCCAGCACGTGCCAGGGATCCACAGGCATGGATTACAAGCATTGAACTCGAAGGAGGCAATGTAAATATCCTCGTTTCCGTGGGAGTACACGAAAGGGAGATTGAGAAGAGAGAGGACATTCCGAAGAGAGGGGCCCTAGTGTTGCTATCGTTTTTTATCACTTGCAATTTCCGTACTTCAATAAACATGTAAGAACAACATCTTGCATTTTCATATGATTTAGTTCAATCCTGTTTCACCACTTGCTGCGGAGATCGTAAGGAAGGACATCGGCATCATCTCCTGCGATCCTTGAATTTCCAATGACCCACTGACCTCGTGAAATCGTCAATCTTCCCCACATAGCCAATGCTTGCAATGAGTCGGATAACCTGGCTGAAAGAAACTCCTCGCTCGATATAGCCATCCTGGATCACTATAATAAAATAATAAAATATAAGGAATATAAACGGAACGTAACCTTAGTTAGTATTAGTAGGATAGCTCTAATGTGGCGGGGCGATTTGTTCTGCTTCAAAAATCCCTATTTGTAGTAATAATTTCGGAGGTTTATATTAGCCACGTGCCCTCTAATATATAAAGAGCTTTCCGCTCTCTAAAAAACAATAATAACTTTTTGCCACTCTATTTTGCTGGCTTTACCACGTATAACGAATAATTATAAGAGTAAAATCAAGTATTTACTAAAGTTTATAAATTTATTATAATTATATAAAATTGGGTAATTTTCCTTTAAGAGAGTTATTACCCTTTTATATTAACGAGCGAAGCTAAGAATCCTAAAGTAGTATTATTTGGATATTATAAATTATAGCTCATAAAAATTATATTTTGAGTATTGCGATTATTATTAGGGAATTTAAACTATTAGAATTTAAAGGTTAAAAATCAATTAACGAAAAGTAAACCCTTTTATTTATTGATTTATCGATTTGGAATTAAGGAAATTAGATTACGAGATAACGAGATTACGAAGGAATATTAATTCTTAGAATTTACGTATTAAATTATTCGATATAATTAATATAATAGCGAATAAAAGAAAGAAGAAAATTAATTTATAATAATCGAGTACGGAAATTAATTCTTAAGTTAGCGCTATTTCTATTAGGAATCGGAATACGAATATTAGAGACTTATTATAGAAATGAGAAAAAGTTTGTATTTTAAAAAGCGAAATTATAATATTATTTTATGTTTTAATCTTAACTCTTTTAAGAATCGCGATACAAGGAATACTCGGAATAATTTTAATTCTAGATTTGTAATAGTTTAAAGAATATTAATACTCACGGGGAAACACGAGATAAATTCAAATAAAAACTTTTACTCGAGAAAAGAAAATAATAATATACTTTGCTTAGATAATTAGAAGGATTAAACTTTAAGTAAAATTTAGAATTCGAAATTTTTTATTAATCGTAAATATTATAAGTAAGAATTATTCTTATAAGAAACTTTTACTTAATAATATTTACTTAAAAAAACGAATTTTTCTCGGATTATTAAAGTAATTATTAATTTATAAATTAGTTTTTACGAGTTACTTTTAATATAATTTAATATTTTTAAACGAGTATTCTTTTATTATAATACTAATTAATATTCTCTTAAGTAATTCTTTAAACAATAAAAAAAATTCCTTTAAAATAAATTTATTTCGAAATATTATCCTTTTATATAATAATAAAAACGGATATCTTATAATCTCGATTATATAATATATCCTCGTTCTTAGTATATAATTACCTTTCCTTAGAATCCTTTAAATACTTTATTTTAACGAAGAAAATATTATAACTTTTCTAGAATAATAAAATAATATTTATAAAGATTTTAAAGATTTTATTATTACGAAAAAAAATTAAATACCGCGATACGTTTTTCTCTTTTATTACGACTAAATTCGTTTTATACTAAATTATTATATTAAATTCTACGATAAAAAATTTTTTATATTATTTTTAAAAAGGATTTCAAAAAATAAAATTAAGAGAACTTTAAGATTAATTTAAAATTCTTACGTCGAATTATTATATAAACTTTAAATAAATATTTATTAATTAAAATTTATATAAAGATATTTGATTAAACGTTTAAAATTTAATTAAAAAAAGAATAATAAACCCGAAATCACGAGGTAATAAACTTATAAAAAGTTTTTCTTTAAGTATTAAAAATAAAATTCTTAAGGAAATAAATTACGATTTAAAGGATTTTATTACTTATAATTACGAGAAAATAAAAAGAAAAACTTTCGATATTTATATAAAGAGAGAAAAAAAACGTTATATTAAAATTATTAATTCAAAGTATATAAAGTTCAAAGAACAATACTTAAATATTATAATTTAGTAAATAATATTTAATCGATATAATTATTTCTTTTTATTTATCTCACTTAAATTATTTATCGATAATACTTAATATATTATTCCAAAGAAATATAAAAGAGCGTTATTTACTCTTTAACTTATTATTTCATAGTTATAAAAACCTCGATTATTATTTTCCTTTAAATTTAAAAGTAATATAAAAAACTTTATTATAATTATAAAAAAATTCTTTTTTATTTTTATTATTTTCTCGAGTATTAAAGACTTAATGAATAATAATACTATTATAATAACCTAAAAAATAAATTAATTAATAATTACTTTAAATTAAAATTAAAATTAAAATCGATTTTAATAATAAGGTTATTCTCGTAATTATAAACGAGAAAAGGGTTTTGATTATAAATATAATAACTTCGGATAATATAGCCATAAAAACTCTTATAATTTAAGATCTAATAATCCTCCGCAGAATATATAATTTATAATTTAAAGGAATATAATAGAAATTAACGTAGCGATTATATATAATACTTAACCTAAAGAATTTATATATTTCGAATATTATAAATATAATAAAAACAAAGAAATTAACTTATTTTATAATTACTTTTATATAAATTATTATCCCTTTATAAACGATTTATAAAATCGAGATTATTATTACCGAGATAATAAAGGCCGATTATATTAAAGCAAATAATCGCCGAATAAACCTTTAAAGCTTTTTACGTTAAAATTTAACTAATGTTAATATAATCAAATTATTGGAATAGTAATTAGAGGACCATAGGATTATAATTTTAACAAATATACTAGGAATATATAACGCGTATAAAACTTTATTTAATTGGCAATATAAGAAAAAATTAAATTTAACTCGTAAATTAATACTAATATCACTTTAATAATAAGAAATAATACTTTTACTCCCGATATTACTAAGATCTTATAATAATGGAATTAATCGCTTTATATTATTTAAAGAAATAATATTAATATTTTACTTTTTAATAATATTATTATTAATTTATTAGATAATTATTATAAGCCTTTAATTATTATAATATTAATAATAAATATTATAAAAGCGGGTAATAAAGCAAAGAATAAAATAACGAGTATAATAACAAAAGAAATCTTTCGATAATACGCGAAATAAAAAGAAAAACTCTTAAGAATTAGAATTTAGTACTAATTAATTTAAGAGGTTTGAAAGGAAAACCTAAAGGATATAAATGTTAATTTATTCGAGGACGAGATTATAAAGTAATAATTTGTTATTAAAAGTAATAATGAAAATAAAACCTTATTAATTAAACTTTTGCGTAAGAATATAATATTATTCTTTAGAGTTTAAAAGGGAATAAAAATAATTACGGATATTTTTAAGATTTCGAATCCGATTATAATACTTTTTAATTAATAATAAAAAGATAATATTTATTACGTATTCTTTATAAATGCGAATATAATATTAATAAAAGAAATAATAAGAATTATTAGATTTATATTTTAATTCTTTTAAATTTAAAACGATTTATAATACTTAAATATTATAATAAATAAATTTATTTTTATTCTTAATATTTTTATTATTATTAAGACTAATTTTATTAATGTAAATTTCATTTTTTTAATTAGGAAAAAATATATTATTATTATTCTTAAATTATATTTCGTGATTTCCGAATTACGAAATAATAATATAAAAATTAGAATTTTAAATATAAAAG